>JAHIAM010002073.1:0-31515 GCA_021605205.1 Aegilops longissima | reverse complement strand
ACATCCGTTGTTGCGAGGACTACATCATCTCCACCATGTGACACATCACCATCGAGAGTGCCTGCATCATCTGAGTTGACTATAAGAGGTAATGACAAAGGTACAGATTTTCCACTTTTACATGAGAATGATGCATGCCTAGTTAACTTGAATACATCATGTGTTGAGCTACCCACTACTTTGATCACACCACCTATTTTAGAGGATTATATTGATAATTTGACTTTGCCATGTGATCAAACAACTGAAATACCAACAATTTTGAGAGCACCCATTGAATTAACTATTGATGCAAAAGAATCAATGTTTAATCATTTTGATACGAACTCTAATCTTGGTGATGATTCTGTGTCGAATGACTCATTGCATGTTTGCTTATCTAAGCATGTTGTAGCATGTAAATTTGATTCAAATAAGGTTTATTCACCAATGTTGGGATGGTTTAATGATAAACATTGTCAATCTCTTGAAATAAATAAGAGCTTCACTTATATGTGCAAACTGAGTTGCAGTATTTTCAAGCCTTCTAGTTCTTGTGCTAATTTGTTGGCTTTAGATTTTATGAACTATGCAATTTACTCATCTATTCATGTGTCATATATGCAAAAATCAAGGGAAGTAAAAATGGATGACATATACATATACAACATGTACACCTTGTCTCTTTTGTTAGCCACATTTCAGATTAAGCAACGCCGAGGACGGCTTTGTTTTCAAGAAGGGGAGGATGATGAGGACATGACTACCTTGGATGAGACCAAAATATTGCATACATGCATATTTCTCGTGTGATTTCTAGTGCAAACTATTCAATAATATATTTATGTTATCCGTAACAAAAATACTTCACATACTTTTGTGTTTTGTCTAATTGCAGGTGTATGGGACATTTGTACAATCCACATCTGAAGATAAGGGAGAAAGAGATGTTTACCTGCTGTTCAAAAAGTTCTCTCACGTCACTTTTGGCCCAAGAGAAGATAGAGTCCAAGTCTCTCACGTTCTGACTCAGATTCGACTGCACAGACATACCTGACTCAAAACGTCTATAACTTTTCATACGGACTCCAAATTGGTTGATTTTTTTTTGTTGGAAAATAGATTTCGTGCATTTTCCAACCCAATTGAATCACCTTAAAATCCGTCCGGAGCGTTGAGTTATAGACGAAACAATCTGATGCTGCAGCAGAATCCGAGTCAAACTACAAGTCCAAAGGTGTTACGCCACCTCCGCTTGGGCCCATTGGCCTTGTACGACCTAGGGTTAGTTTTAGGCTGCCTTGGGACGTCCTCCCACCTCCTTGGCCGCCACCCCTTGCTCCTATATAAGTAGATCCATCTAGTAGCTTTTTCCTTGGGTTTTGTTTAGATTAAAAGTTCGCCATAGCTGCAACTTCACAGTGCCCGCTTGTGTTCAACGACTGCACAAAGGCGTCACAGTAACCCCACCTTGATCAATAAAGCTTTCATCTTATATTCGCAATATCCAGATTGCAATCTCAGTTTCTTGCTTGTTCTTCGCTTGCTCGCAGGAAACAGGCCCTCGTGGTCAGGTTGATCGTGTTCGCGGGTCAATAACCCTCGAAGTTGGTTTAGCGATTGCTAAGCGCGACGCTCTCGACGCTCGTAGTCGGATCGTCAAGGTCGACTCCCACAGAAACGATAGCCACCATCTCATCGAAACATCGGGACACCTTTGCCTCTATCATATTGTTGTTGTAGAGGTGCGTTAGGTACAGCCGGTGGTGGTGGTGGAAGACACGCGAGCAATTCATTAAACTTGTTATCGAGCTTTGTTTCGGAAACGTCTTCTCCATGCCATCTATCTTCTCCATGGCCTCTTCAAATATGCTTAGCACATCTTGCACCTGTCCACTCATCATTTGCTGAAATTTATCAGGCAACTCCTTATTCGTCATGTTCTCCCGCCAGTCTCGCTTGCCAGTGATCCTGGCATGGTTAGCAGCAATAGAAACACACAAGAATATGATCCTACAGACTACTAACAGGAGGTGGTGGTGGGTGTCACAAACCGTCAAGCAAATCTCAAATTCTTACCAGTTCTTACCCAAAGAAAGAAGGGTGATCGCAACTGCTAGAAGTCAAAACTCCAAAAGCTTGGATAGAGCGATTGCTGTGGAGAGTCAAACGCACGACGAGATGTATGTGGAGCTGGGAAGGCTTATAGTATGGTAGCAAAAGGGTCAAGAATAATCAATTCAGAGATGCAAAGTTGAATAAACGCTCAACGACGGTATTGTGCTGGTCCTAGGCTAGACCGTGCTAGAGACGCGAGCCTAGAACACTAACAAAATCACGGCGCTGCACGCAAATAAGGGAGGAGCACACTCTGAATTTTTTTTCTATTTTTTTTGTTTTTTTCACTTCTTTTTCTTTTTTTTCACTTTTTTCTCTTTTTTTTGCTCCGCAACAATTTTTTTCTAAAAAGTCTACAAATGGTCTAAAAACTGCCTAGCCAGAATTTTCCAGACTTAGTTTTTTTAGTTTGGAACTATTTTTCTACTGCGGGTAGCACGGAAGTTGGAGTTGGGGAGTCCTTCTCTGTCATGACTCGGAGTATGGCGTGATCTGGAAATCCAAAACAGAGTAACAAAATACTGGACTCGGAATAAGACTGCTAAGTGAGATGAACTGTGGAACTTGATCGTTGGCGAGATGAATCAAGCGGAACTCGGACTAGTGGCGGATATATGTTGCAGGTGGACTCGGATTGGCGTGATGGCGGCGGATATGTGGTGGCGTATATGGACTCTGATTGGCGGTGAATATGTGGTGGTGGTATATGGCAGCGGCGATGATGATGATGCGGTGGTGATATATGGCAGCGGCGACGTGACAACCTGTGAACATAACTCGAAACTCTAAAGGACTACACGCTAAGACCAGCAACTTGACACGACGATGCAACTGCAAATTCAACAAAGAAAATACAGAAAAGATTATGCAAAGGCTCAGATTGGTTCGGATGGGATGAACTAACCCTAATTTTTTTTGGCCTTTTCGTGGACTATAGATATGAAGAACAAACTCGATCTAAACTACGAAAAACTGTAAAATCTCACCGAGCAACCTAGAAATCTGATACCACTTGATAGAGGCGGGGTGTCCCGATGTTTCGATGAGAGGTGGCTATCGTTTTCTGTGGGAGTTGACCCTGACGATCCTACTACGAACGTGCGAGACGTCGCGCCTTAGCAATCGCTAAACCAACTTCCGAGGGTTATTGACCATGCCGAGCACCATCAACTCCGACCACGAGGGCCTGCTTTTCCCGCGAGCAAACGAAGAACAAGCAAGAAACTAAGATTGCAATCAGGTATTGCGAATATAAGAGGAAAGCTTTATTGATCAAGGTGGGGTTCTGTGACGCCTTGGTCTGGTCAAGTTGAACACAAACGGCACGCCGGTTGCAGCTATGGCGAACTTTTAATCTAAACAAAATCCAAAGTCTAAACGACGCCCTAAGGGCTGTATATATGGAGGAAGAGGAGGGAATTTCGTGGCCCTTGAGGGAGGGGGTCCGAAAACAACCCTAACTCTTGTTTCCCCACACATACGGACTCTAAAAACAGCCTATACTTCACTATTTCGAAATTACATGGGCCTGGCCCAATAATAAGGTGACGCAGCACCTAGAATAGCCTATGGACGAATATTATGAAGTGGCATCTTGTATATTTCGTCCAAGGCCTCATGCACTCATTAGGGTGGCTTCAAAGTCCTGAATCATCACTTGTAACTCCGTTTGTTCCCTTTGCATGCCAACATCTCCATGCTTGAACTTGCTCCAAGGTTCATCTTTCTTGTCCATGGTAGGCCCTTCATTTGTAAGCAAAACAAATGTATCCAATTTAGGCAGCATCATATTCTCATGAACCATGCAAGCGAATAATTTCACGAAAGAACAAATCAGCAACATTAACAGCATCATCGCTTTTATGACATGGTATAAAGTGTGCCATTTTCTAGAATCTATCCACGACAACAAATATGCTATCCTCCCTTCTTTGTTCGAGGTAAACCTAAAACAAAGTCCATAGATATATCCTCCCAAGGAACACTAGGCACAGTGCAAAGGCATATATAAACCATGAGGATTGAGTCGTGACTTAGCTTTTTGACATGTAATGCAGCGAGCAACAAAACGCCAACATCCCGCCTCATCTTTGGCCAAAAGAAATGTGTAGCAAGTATATCCTCCGCCTTCTTGACGCCAAAGTGTCCCATTAAGCCTCCTCCTCCGCGCCCTCCTGCAACAACAAAAGACGTAACAGAGCTAGCAGGAATGCATAGCTTGTTAGCACGGAACACAAAACCATCATTAATAACGAACTTGTTCCATGTTCTTCCTTCTTTACAATTCTGCATTACATCTTTAAAATCAGCATCATGCACATATTGATCTTTGATGGTCTCCAAACCAAATATTTTGAAGTCAAGTTGTGAAAGCATAGTATAGCGATTTAGACAAAGCATCAAGAATAACATTTTCTTTACCCTTCTTGTGTTTAATGACATAAGGGAAAGTCTCAATGAATTCAACCCATTTAGCATGTCTACGATTCAGTTTAGCTTGACTTTTAATATGTTTCAAAGATTCATGATCGAATGTATAACAAATTCTTTGGGCCATAAATAATGTTGCCATGTCTCTAAAGTCCTAACAAGAGCATATAATTCTTTGTCATAAGTAGAATAGTTCAGACTAGGCCCACTTAATTTTTCGTAAAAGTATGCAACAGGTTTGCCATCTTGTAATAACACACCTCCTAATCCAATTCCACTAGCATCACATTCAAGCTCAAAAGTCTTATTAAAGTCGTGAAGTTGGAGTAAAGGAGCATGTGTCAACTTATCTTTCAATACCGTGAAGGCTTCTTCCCGTAAGGCGGTACCCCAAATAAAAGGCACATCCTTCTTTGTAAGCTCATTGAGAGGTGCAGCAATGGTGCTAAAGTCTCTCACAAAACGCCTATAGAAACCAGCGAGTCCAAGAAAACTCCTCACTTGTGTGACTGCTTTTGGCTGCGCCAACTCTCAATAGCTTCAATCTTGGCTTTATCAACTTCAATTCCTCGTGGAGTAACAACATAGCCAAGAAAAGATACTCTTTCCGGTGCAAAAGGTGATAGAGGCAAAGGTGTCCCGCCTTTCGATGAGATGTTGGTTTTCGCTTTGGAGGAAGTCGATTTTGACGATCCGACTACGAACGTGCGAGGACGCCGCGCTTTAGCAATCGCTAAACCAACTCCGAGAGGTTATTGACCACGCCGAGCACGATCAACTCCGACCACGAGGGTCTGCTTCCTGCGAGCAAACGAAGAACAAGCAAGAAACTGAGATTGCAATCTGGATATTGCGAATATAAGATGAAAGCTTTATTGATCAAGGTGGGGTTCTGTGGACGCTTTGTCCGGTCGTTGAACACAAACGGCACGCCAAGTTGCAGCTATGGCTAACTTTTAATCTAAACAAAACCCAAGGTCTAAACGGGCCCTAAGGGCTGTATATATGGAGGAAGAGGGGGAATTTCGTGGCCCTTGGTGGAGGGGTCCAAATCAACCCTAACTCTTGTTTCCCCACACATACGGACTCTAAAAACAGCCTATACTTAAGTATTTCGAAATTACATGGCCTGGCCCAATAATAAGGTGACGCAGCACCTAGAATAGCCTATGGACTAATATTATGAAGTGGCATCTTGTATATTTCGTCCAAGGCCTCATGCACTCATTAGGGTGGCTTCAAAGTCCTGAATCATCACTTGTAACTCCGTTTGTTCCCTTTGCATGCCAACATCTCCATGCTTGAACTTGCTCCAAGGTTCATCTTTCTTGTCCATGGTAGGCCCTTCATTTGTAAGCAAAACAAATGTATCCAATTTAGGCAGCATCATATTCTCATGAACATTAGAATCATTACCAAGAAACGAAAGTACCGATAATTCAATTGGCGCATGCGAGCTCTAGTAATTGGTCCAAGATGTATAGCAGCAGGGGCTGTGGGTGTAACAATGGTATTGATGTCCTCATCATCCTCCCTTCTTGAAATGAAGTCGCCCTCGACGGAAGCTCATCTTCCTCACCCAAATAAGGCTTCAAATCTGCAATGTTAAAAGTGGACTAACCCCAAAATCTGCAGCAACTCAAGTTTATATGCATTATCATTTATTTTCTAACACCTTAAATGGACCATCAAGACGTGGTATTAGCTTTGATTTATGCAAATTAGGAAACCTATCTCACGCAAATGTAACCAAACAAGATCTCCAGTGCAAAGACAACATGTTTTCTACCCTTATCTCCAAAGAAGTTTATATTTAGCATTCATACGCTCAATGTTTTCCTTAGTTAACTCATGCATTTTAAAATCAATTCAGCACGCTTTTTAGCATCAAAATTAACCTTCTCCAAGATGGAAGAGGCAACAAATCAATAGGTGCACGAGGTAGGAAGCCATACACAATTTCAAAAGGGCACATCTTAGTAGTAGAATGCAATGAACGATTATAAGCAAATTCAATATGAGGCAAGCATTCTTCCCACATTTTCTTATTATTCTTCAAAACAGCCCTAAGCATAGTAGACAATGTTCTATTGACTACTTCAGTTTGTCCAT
The DNA here is from genome assembly GCA_021605205.1 of Aegilops longissima. Classification (NCBI taxonomy): domain Eukaryota; kingdom Viridiplantae; phylum Streptophyta; class Magnoliopsida; order Poales; family Poaceae; genus Aegilops; species Aegilops longissima. Next base: position 24,876 of record JAHIAM010002073.1, on the reverse strand, counting down.
CAGTTTGGGGTGACAAGTAGTACTAAAAAGCAGTTTAGTCCCCAACTTAGCCCATAAACATCTCCAAAAGTGGCTAAGAAATTTAGTATCACGATCTGAAACAATAGTATTTGGCACACCATGCAAGCGAATAATTTCACGAAAGAACAAATCAGCAACATTAACAAAGATCATCGCTTTTATGACATGGTATAAAGTGTGCCATTTTCGAGAATCTATCCACGACAACAAATATGCTATCCTCCCTTCTTTGTTCGAGGTAAACCTAAAACAAAGTCCATAGATATATCCTCCCAAGGAACACTAGGCACAGTAAAGGCATATATAAACCATGAGGATTGAGTCGTGACTTAGCTTTTTGACATGTAGTGCAGCGAGCAACAAAACGCTCAACATCCCGCCTCATCTTTGGCCAAAAGAAATGTGTAGCAAGTATATCCTCCGCCTTCTTCACGCCAAAGTGTCCCATTAATCCTCCTCCATGCGCCTCCGCAACAACAAAAGACTAACAGAGCTAGCAGGAATGCATAGCTTGTTAGCACGAACACAAAACCATCATTAATAACGAACTTGTTCCATGTTCTTCCTCTTTACAATTCTGCATTACATCTTTAAAATCAGCATCATGCACATATTGATCTTTGATGGTCTCCAAACCAAATATTTTGAAGTCAAGTTGTGAAAGCATAGTATATCGACGAGACAAAGCATCAAGAATAACATTTTCTTTACCCTTCTTGTGTTTAATGACATAAGGAAAGTCTCAATGAATTCAACCCATTTAGCATGTCTACGATTCAGTTTAGCTTGACTTTTAATATGTTTCAAAGATTCATGATCGAAATGTATAACAAATTCTTTGGGCCATAAATAATGTTGCCATGTCTCTAAAGTCCTAACAAGAGCATATAATTCTTTGTCATAAGTAGAATAGTTCAGACTAGGCCCACTCAATTTTTCGTAAAAGTATGCAACAGGTTTGCCATCTTGTAATAACACACCTCCTAATCCAATTCCACTAGCATCACATTCAAGCTCAAAAGTCTTATTAAAGTCGAAGTTGGAGTAAAGGAGCATGTGTCAACTTATCTTTCAATACCGTGAAGGCTTCTTCCCGCGGTACCCCAAACAAAAGGCACATCCTTCTTTGTAAGCTCATTGAGAGGTGCAGCAATGGTGCTAAAGTCTCTCACAAAACGCCTATAGAAACCAGCGAGTCCAAGAAAACTCCTCACTTGTGTGACCGCTTTGGGCTGCGCCAACTCTCAATAGCTTCAATCTTGGCTTTATCAACTTCAATTCCTGTGGAGTAACAACATAGCCAAGAAAAGATACTCGGTCGGTGCAAAAGGTGCACTTCCCAAGGTTACCAAACAAACGTGCATCACGAGAGCATTAAAAACAGCACGTAAATGTTCCAAATGTTCTTCCAAAGATTTGCTATAAATCAGTATATCATCAAAGTAAACTACCACAAATCGTCCAATGAAAGCACGAAACTTCGCTCATTAATCTCATGAAAGTACTAGGTGCATTAGTTAACCCAAAAGGCATGACTAACCACTCATATAATCCAAACTTAGTTTTAAATGCTGTTTTCCATTCATCTCCCAATTTCATACGAATTTGATGGTATCCACTACGCAAATCAACTTTGGAGAATATTGTAGAGCCACTCAATTCATCAAGCATATCATCTAGCCTAGGAATAGGATGACGATAACGAATAGTAATATTATTAATGCCTCTACAATCAACACACATACGCCGACGCACCATCCTTTTTAGGCACTAGTATAATAGGAACAGACAAGGACTAAGAGATTCGCAGATATAACCTTTGTCGAGCAGCTCCTGTGACTTGACGATAATCTCCTTCGCCTCCTCCGGATTGGTACGGTATGGTGCACGGTTGGTAGCGATGCACCGGAATTAAGTCAATTTGATGCTCAATCCTCGAATAGGTGGTAATCCTGTGGCACGCCTTGTGGGAAGACGCCAACTCCCCGCAAAATGTTAGTGACAGCAGGGGCAAAGAGGAAGGCACGCCCTCGAATGAAAATAATGCCTCTTTGCACACAAAAGCATAGCAAACAGATTTGCTAGAATCTAGCTCATCAATATCAGATTTGGTGGCAAATAAACATGCACTTTTCAGTTTAATTTCGAAGCAACATTAGATGGTTTATTATTAGGCTTCATTTGTTGCTCAAATTCTTTTGCCACAATCTGATTTTCACTCTTATTTTTCTCCTGTTTTGCTTTATTAGCTCTATTAATATCATCTTTCAAAATGGAATCAGGAGTCATAGGAAGCAAAGTAATATTTTTATCCTTGTGAACAAGAGTATACTGATTGTTTCTACCATGGTGTACAGAATTTTTATCAAATTGCCATGGTCTACCAAGTAATAAGGAACATGCTTGCATAGGTACCACATCACAATCAACATAATCAGCATATGTAGAGATACTAAAATGCACACTAACAGACGTGTTACCTTAACCTTGCCGCTGTTGTTGAACCATTGGATGTAGTAAGGATGTGGATGTGGTCTTGTGGTGAGAGAAAGCTTCCACCATATCCATGCTAGCCAAGTTGTTGCAGCTCCTCCATCTATGATGACGCTAATAGAACGCTCCTTCACAACTCCCTTTGTATGGAACAAGTTATGCCTCTGATTTTGCTCACTTGTGTAACCTGCACACTCAAAACACGTTGAGCAACTAAACATTCATACCACAAAGATCTTCAAGAGCCATGTATTGCGCCTCAGATCGTAATCATCTCCACCGTGTTCTTCATGTGTAATAAGAGCCAAAGTCTCTTCATCATAGTCACTAGCGACTCATACCCACCATCCTCGTGAGCAATCATCACACGCTGAGATTGGCATTCTCTCAAAAATGTCCTCTTCCCTTACAACGACGACAAATAATATCACTTGTGTGCCCTGCTGACGCCATGGAAGAAGAAGAGCTCTGTAGGCCCAAAGCAGTGTACTCTTGGCGATAGTGGTGGTTGTGCCTCGCTTTATCACGGTTGGAGGTGGCAGCCGACGGAGGTGCCGTGTAGTAGAACGTGGAAGTAGATGATGCACGTGGTGTCCATGATGAAGGTCGACCTGCAAAAAGTTAGTCCGCCAAGGCCTGCCGATCCTGCACTTCACGCTCAGCTTTACAAGCAAGATGGAATAATCGAGTGATATTATTATAATCCTTGTAGTCTAGAATGGTCTGAATCTCTATTTAATCCACCCAGAAAACGTGCAAGCATAGCTTCATTCTCCTCAACAATACCACATCTAATCAAGCCAGTTTGTAATTCCCGATAATATTCTTCACCGAATTTTTCCTTGTCTTAAGCGCTGCAATTTTGAAGTAATTCACGCTGATAATATGGTGGAACCCAACGATTACGCATAGCAGTTTTCAAAGCAGCCCAAGTAGCTGGAACAGGATATAATCTACAATGTTCGACCACCAAACACATGCAAAGCTAGTGAAAGCACAAACAAAGCAGCAGAACACGCCTCTCCTCGTGATATTGTAAACATGTAAATCGTTGTTCAGTTTCTAATTCCCAAGTAAGATATATATCAGAACATATCTACCCTCAAATGGTGGAATATTCAATTTCAGTTTAGGGAGATGGTCATGATCTCGCACTCAAGGGGAGCCCAACATTGCCATTATTTGCATGTGGACGACCTGGTGGTTGTGGTGCTGGTGGTTGCACGAGTTCGATGTTGATCAACCTCATCCTCGTAAGCTCTCACATAATCATCCTCCCCACCGCAGCAGCAGGAGCCACGTATATCAACAAAGAGCACCAGCAGCTTGGCCAGTCAAGAGGGACACGGAAGCTCGGCATGGAGGGCTGTTTCACATGTGGAGGTAGTCCGTGTTGTTGTAGTAGAGGTGCGTTAGGTGCAGCCGTGGTGGTGGTGGTAGACGCACAGCAATTCATTAAACTTGTTATCGAGCTTTGTTTCAACGCCTTCTCAATGCCATCTATCTTCTCCATGGCCTCTTCAAATCTATTTAGCACATCGTCCACCTGCCCACTCATCATTTGTTGAAACTTATCATGTAGCGCTTTGTTTGTCATGTTCTCCCAAATAGTCTCGCTGGCTTGTGATCCTGCCATGGTTAGCAGCAATAGAAACACACAAGAATATGATTCACAGACTACTAGGAAGTGGTGGTGGTGGTGGTGGACAGTCACAAATCCGTCAAGCAAATCTCAAATTCTTACCAGCCTCTTACCCAAAGAAGAAAGGTGATCGCAACCGATGTAGTCAAAACTCTCAAAGCTTGATAGAGCGATTACTGTGAGAGTCAAACGCACGATGTAGATGTATGTGGAGCTGGGAAGGCTTATAATATGGTAGCAAAAAGGGTCAGCAATAATCAATTCAGAGATGCAAAGTTGAATAAACGCTCAACGACGGTGATCAGGTCTGGTCCTAGGCTAGACCGTGCTAGAGACGCGAGCCTAGAACACTAACAAAATCACGGCGCTGCACGGAAACAACGGAAAAGCACACTGAATAATTTTTTTTTCGCTTTTTTTTTTTTGCTTTTTTTTTTTTTGCGCTTTTTTTTTTTTTTTTTTTTTGCTAAAAATCACTATAATGGCGAGTGTCTCAAAACTCTTCCGAGGTCAAACCGACAGATGGGCACGAAATTTTTCGACCAAAAATTTTTTTTTTTGACCGCCCGACCCAAAAACTGAAACGGGTCAAAAAACTTTCTATAACGGCGATCGCCTCAATCCACTTAGAAACACCTAAAATAGGATAGCCGAAATTTTTTGACAAGTACGCTTTTGGAAAATTTTGGGCCTAAACGGAGGGTGGTTTCAGACTTTTTTTTTTTTTTTTTCCAAACCTACTCCGCAAGGAAACACGAATCGAAACTAGATGGATCTCAAAACAAACCTAATATGAGAAGAACTCGATTGGTGGTGGATATATGGTGGTGGTATATGGTAGCGGTGTGTATATGGATACGGATTGGTGGTGGTATATGGATACGGATTCGAGAGCGGTGGCGGATAAGCAATGGTGGTAGATGGCAAGGCGATGATGATGGTGCGGCAATGGCGTGACAACTTATGACCGTAACTCAAACTCTAAAAGACTAGACTCTAAGACCAAAGAACTTGACACGACGATGCAACCGCAAATTCAACAAAGCAAAACCCTAAAAGATTATGCAAAGGCTCGATTGGTTCGGATATGATGAACTAACCCTAATTTTTTTGTGGCTTTTTCGTGGACAATAGGTATGAAGAACAGACTCGATCTAAACTACGAAAACTGGAAAATCTCACCGAGCAACCTGGAAATCTGATACCACTTGATAGAGGCAAAGGTGTCCCGCCTTTCGATGAGATGTGGTTTTCGCTTTGGAGGAAGTCGACTTTGACGATCCGACTACGAACGCGCGAGGACGCCGCGCCTTAGCAATCGCTAAACCAACTCCGAGAGGTTATTGACCACGCCGAGCACGATCAACTCGACCACGAGGGTCTGCTTCCGCGAGCAAACGAAGAACAAGCAAGAAACTGAGATTGCAATCTGGATATTGCGAATATAAGATGAAAGCTTTATTGATCAAGGTGGGGTTCTGTGGACGCTTTGTCCGGTCGTTGAACACAAACGGCACGCAAGTTGCAGCTATGGCGAACTTTTAATCTAAACAAAACCTAAGGTCTAAACGGTGCCCTAAGGGCTGTATATATGGAGGAAGAGGGGGAATTTCGTGGCCCTTGGTGGAGGGGTCCAAATCAACCCTAACTCTTGTTTCCCCACACATACGGACTCTAAAAACAGCCTATACTTAAGTATTTCGAAATTACATGGGCCTGGCCCAATAATAAGGTGACGCAGCACCTAGAATAGCCTATGGACGAATATTATGAAGTGGCATCTTGTATATTTCGTCCAAGGCCTCATGCACTCATTAGGGTGGCTTCAAAGTCCTGAATCATCACTTGTAACTCCGTTTGTTCCCCTTGCGCATGCCAACATCTCCATGCTTGAACTTGCTCCAAGGTTCATCTTTCTTGTCCATGGTAGGCCCTTCATTTGTAAGCAAAACAAATGTATCCAATTTAGGCAGCATCATATTCTCATGAACATTGGAATCGTTACCAAGAAACGAAAGTACCTGATAATTCAATTGGCGTGCGCGAGCTCTAGTAATTGGTCCAGTATGTATAGCAGCAGGGGCTGTGGGTGTAACAATGGTATTGATGTCCTCATCACCTAATACTTGGGATGATCTAAAACATGTCATGAGAGATAGATTCGTCGATGTTTATTATACTCGTGGCATGATTAAAAAACTGGAACATTTAAAACAAGGTAGTGACACCGTAACAAAATATTATGATGATTTACAAACTACCTTGTTGCACTCATTTTTAGAAGAAAGTGAAGAAGATTTTATGGATAGATTTTGGGGAGGATTAAACCATAATATTCAGGAGATACTAATTCATGAAGAGTGTTATCCTATGGACCATTTGTTTCGTCTTGCTTGCAAAGCTGAACAGGAAATAAAACGACGTGTTGCCCACAAGGAGAACAAGCGCACGGTGCACATTCCAACTGTTGATACAGATGTTTATTCAACTACTAGGCGTATTTATGACAACCACATCCGTTGTTGCGAGGACTACATCATCTCCACCATGTGACACATCACCATCGAGAGTGCCTGCATCATCTGAGTTGACTATAAGAGGTAATGACAAAGGTACAGATTTTCCACTTTTACATGAGAATGATGCATGCCTAGTTAACTTGAATACATCATGTGTTGAGCTACCCACTACTTTGATCACACCACCTATTTTAGAGGATTATATTGATAATTTGACTTTGCCATGTGATCAAACAACTGAAATACCAACAATTTTGAGAGCACCCATTGAATTAACTATTGATGCAAAAGAATCAATGTTTAATCATTTTGATACGACCTCTAATCTTGGTGATGATTCTGTGTCGAATGACTCATTGCATGTTTGCTTATCTAAGCATGTTGTAGCATGTAAATTTGATTCAAATAAGGTTTATTCACCAATGTTGGGATGGTTTAATGATGAACATTGTCAATCTCTTGAAATAAATAAGAGCTTCACTTATATGTGCAAACTGAGTTGCAGATTTTCAAGCCTTCTAGTTCTTGTGCTAATTTGTTGGCTTTAGATTTTATGAACTATGCAAGTTACTCATCTATTCATGTGTCATATATGCAAAAATCAAGGGAAGTAAAATGGATGACGATACATATACAACATGTACACCTTGTCTCTTTTGTTAGCCACACTTCAGATTAAGCAACGCCGAGGACGGCTTTGTTTTCAAAAAGGGAGGATGATGAGGACATGACTACCTTGGATGAGACCAAAATATTGCATACATGCATATTTCTCGTGTGATTTCTAGTGCAAACTATTCAATAATATATTTATGTTATCCAGACAAAAATACTTCACAAACTTTTGTGCCATGTCTAATTGCAGGTGTATGGGACATTTGTACAATCCACATATGAAGATAAGGGAGAAAGAGATGTTTACCTGCTGTTCAAAAGTTCTCTCACGTCACTTTTGGCCCAAGAGAAGATAGAGTCCAAGTCTCTCACGTTCTGGACTCAGATTCGGACTGCACAGACATACCTGACTCAAAACGTCTATAACTTTTTCATACGGACTCCAAATTGGTTGATTCTTTTTTTGTTGGAAAATAGATTTCGTGCATTTTCCAACCCAATTGGAATCACCTTAAAATCCGTCCGGAGCGTTGAGTTATAGACGAAACAATCTGATGCTGCAGCAGAATCCGAGTCAAACCACAAGTCCAAAGGTGTTACGCCACCTCCGCTTGGGCCCATTGGCCTTGTACGACCTAGGGTTAGTTTTAGGCTGCCTTGGGACGTCCTCCCACCTCCTTGGCCGCCACCCCTTGCTCCTATATAAGTAGATCCATCTAGTAGCTTTTTCCTTGGGATTTGTTTAGTTAAAAGTTAGCCATTGCAACTTCGTGTACTTTGTTTGTGTCCAACGACCAGGCCAAGACCGCTTACGGATCCCCACGTTTATCAATACTTCATATATATTCGCAATATTCAGATTGCATTATCATATTCTTGCTTGTTCTTCGATTGCGTGCAGGAATAGACCTTCGTGGTCAGCTGATCGTGCTTCCGCATCGCCAAGAACCTCAGGAGATTGGTTTAGCGATTGCTAAGGCGCAACGTCGTGCATGTTTGTAGTCGGATTGTCAAAGTCGTCTCCACCAAATCGATAGTTATCATCTCATCGAAAGATCGGGACACCCTCGCCTCTATCAGAGAAGAACTCGAATTGGTGGTGGATATATGGTGGTGGTATATGGCAGCGGTGGTGGTATATGGTAGCGGTGGTGGTATATGGATACGGATTGGTGGTGGTATTTGGATACAGATTGGTGGTGGTATATGGATACGGATGATGGTGCGGCGGCGGCGTGACAACTTATGACCAGAACTCAAAACTCTAAAAGACTAGACTCTAAGACTAGCAACTTGACACGATGATGCAACCGCAAATTCAAAAAAGCAAAAACCCTAAAAAGATTATGCAAAGGCTCAGATTGGTTCGGATATGATGAACTAACCCTAATTTTTTTTGGCTTTTTCGTGGACTTTAGGTATGAAGAATGACTCGATCTAATCTACGAAAAACTGTAAAATCTCACCGAGCAACCTGAAAATCTGATACCACTTGATAGAGGCGAGGTGTCCCGATGATTCGATGAGATGGTGGCTATCGCTTCGTGGGAGTCGACCTTGACGATCCGACTACGAACGCGCGAGACGTCGCGCTTAGCAATCGCTAAACCAACTTCCGAGGGTTATTGACCACGCCGAGCACGATCAACTCTGACCACGAGGGCCTGTTTCCTGCGAGCAAACGAAGAACAAGCAAGAAACTGAGATTGCAATCTGGATATTGCAAATATAAGATGAAAGCTTTATTGATCAAGGTGGGGTTCTGTGACGCTTTGTCCGGTCGTTGAACACAAACGGCACGCGAAGTTGCAGCTATGGCGAACTTTAATCTAAACAAAACCCAAGGTCTAAACGGTGCCCTAAGGGCTGTATATATGGAGGAAGAGGGGGAATTTCGTGGCCCTTGGTGGAGGGGTCCAAATCAACCCTAACTCTTGTTTCCCCACACATACGGACTCTAAAACAGCCTATACTTAACTATTTCGAAATTACATGGGCCTGGCCCAATAATAAGGTGACGCAGCACCTAGAATAGCCTATGGACGAATATTATGAAGTGGCATCTTGTATATTTCGTCCAAGGCCTCATGCACTCATTAGGGTGGCTTCAAAGTCCTGGAATCATCACTTGTAACTCCGTTTGTTCCCTTTGCATGCCAACATCTCCATGCTTGAACTTGCTCCAAGGTTCATCTTTCTTGTCCATGGTAGGCCCTTCATTTGTAAGCAAAACAAATGTATCCAATTTAGGCAGCATCATATTCTCATGAACATTGAATCATTACCAAGAAACGAAAGTACCGATAATTCAATTGGCGTCGCGAGCTCTAGTAATTGGTCCAAGATGTATAGCAGCAGGGGGCTGTGGGTGTAACAATGGTATTGATGTCCTCATCATCCTCCCTTCTTGAAATGAAGTCGCCCTCGACGGAAGCTCATCTTCCTCACCCAAATAAGGCTTCAAATCTGCAATGTTAAAAGTGGGACTAACCCCAAAATCTGCAGCAGCTCAAGTTTATATGCATTATCATTTATTTTCTCTAACACCTTAAATGGACCATCAAGACGTGGCATTAGCTTTGATTTATGCAAATTAGGAAACCTATCTCACGCAAATGTAACCAAACAAGATCTCCAGTGCAAAGACAACATGTTTTCTACCCTTATCTCCAACAAGTTTATATTTAGCATTCATACGCTCAATGTTTTCCTTAGTTAACTCATGCATTTTAAAATCAATTCAGCACGTTCTTTAGCATCAAAATTAACCTTCTCCAAGATGGAAGAGGCAACAAATCAATAGGTGCACGAGGTAGGAAGCCATACACAATTTCAAAAGGGCACATCTTAGTAGTAGAATGCAATGAACGATTATAAGAAAATTCAATATGAGGCAAGCATTCTTCCCACATTTTCTTATTATTCTTCAAAACAGCCCTAAGCATAGTAGACAATGTTCTATTGACTACTTCAGTTTGTCCATCGCTTTGGGGTGACAAGTAGTACTAAAAGCAGTTTAGTCCCCAACTTAGCCCATAAACATCTCCAAAAGTGGCTAAGAAATTTAGTATCACGATCTGAAACAATAGTATTTGGCACACCATGCAAGCGAATAATTTCACGAAAGAACAAATCAGCAACATTAACAAAGATCATCGCTTTTATGACATGGTATAAAGTGTGCCATTTTCTAGAATCTATCCACGACAACAAATATGCTATCCTCCCTTCTTTGTTCGAGGTAAACCTAAAACAAAGTCCATAGATATATCCTCCCAAGGAACACTAGGCACAGTAAAGGCATATATAAACCATGAGGATTGAGTCGTGACTTAGCTTTTTGACATGTAGTGCAGCGAGCAACAAAACGCTCAACATCTCGCCTCATCTTTGGCCAAAAGAAATGTGTAGCAAGTATATCCTCCGCCTTCTTGACGCCAAAGTGTCCCATTAATCCTCCTCCATGCGCCTCCTGCAACAACAAAAGACGAACAGAGCTAGCAGGAATGCATAGCTTGTTAGCACGGAACACAAAACCATCATTAATAACGAACTTGTTCCATGTTCTTCCTTCTTTACAATTTTGCATTACATCTTTAAAATCAGCATCATGCACATATTGATCTTTGATGGTCTCCAAACCAAATATTTTGAAGTCAAGTTGTGAAAGCATAGTATATCGATTTAGACAAAGCATCAAGAATAACATTTTCTTTACCCTTCTTGTGTTTAATGACATAAGGGAAAGTCTCAATGAATTCAACCCATTTAGCATGTCTACGATTCAGTTTAGCTTGACTTTTAATATGTTTCAAAGATTCATGATCAGAATGTATAACAAATTCTTTGGGCCATAAATAATGTTGCCATGTCTCTAAAGTCCTAACAAGAGCATATAATTCTTTGTCATAAGTAGAATAGTTCAGACTAGGCCCACTCAATTTTTCGTAAAAGTATGCAACAGGTTTGCCATCTTGTAATAACACACCTCCTAATCCAATTCCACTAGCATCACATTCAAGCTCAAAAGTCTTATTAAAGTCAGGAAGTTGGAGTAAAGGAGCATGTGTCAACTTATCTTTCAATACCGTGAAGGCTTCTTCCCGTGCGGTACCCCAAACAAAAGGCACATCCTTCTTTGTAAGCTCATTGAGAGGTGCAGCAATGGTGCTAAAGTCTCTCACAAACGCCTATAGAAACCAGCGAGTCCAAGAAAACTCCTCACTTGTGTGACCGCTTTGGGCTGCGCCAACTCTCAATAGCTTCAATCTTGGCTTTATCAACTTCAATTCCTGTGGAGTAACAACATAGCCAAGAAAAGATACTCGGTCGGTGCAAAAGGTGCACTTCCCAAGGTTACCAAACAAACGTGCATCACGAGAGCATTAAAAACAGCTCGTAAATGTTCCAAATGTTCTTCCAAAGATTTGCTATAAATCAGTATATCATCAAAGTAAACTACCACAAATCGTCCAATGAAAGAACGTAAAACTTCGCTCATTAATCTCATGAAAGTACTAGGTGCATTAGTTAACCCAAAAGGCATGACTAACCACTCATATAATCCAAACTTAGTTTTAAATGCTGTTTTCCATTCATCTCCCAATTTCATACGAATTTGATGGTATCCACTACGCAAATCAACTTTGGAGAATATTGTAGAGCCACTCAATTCATCAAGCATATCATCTAGCCTAGGAATAGGATGACGATAACGAATAGTAATATTATTAATGCCTCTACAATCAACACACATACGCCGACGTACCATCCTTTTTAGGCACTAGTATAATAGGAACAACACAAGGACTAAGAGATTCACAGATATAACCTTTGTCGAGCAGCTCCTGTGCTTGACGATAATCTCCTTCGCCTCCTCCGGATTGGTACGGTATGGTGCACGGTTGGTAGCGATGCACCGGAATTAAGTCAATTTGATGCTCAATCCCTCGAATAGGTGGTAATCCTGTGCACGCCTTGTGGGAAGACGCCGTGAACTCCCGCAAAATGTTAGTGACAGCGGGGGCAAAGAGGAAGGCACGTCCTCGAATGAAAATAATGCCTCTTTGCAAACAAAAGCATAGCAAACAGATTTGCTAGAATCTAGCTCATCAATATCAGATTTGGTGGCAAATAAACATGCACTTTTCAGTTTAATTTCAGAAGCAACATTAGATGGTTTATTATTAGGCTTCATTTGTTGCTCAAATTCTTTTGCCACAATCTGATTTTCACTCCTATTTTTCTCCTGTTTTGCTTTATTAGCTCTATTAATATCATCTTTCAAAATGGAATCAGAGTCATAGGAAGCAAAGTAATATTTTTATCCTTGTGAACAAGAGTATACTGATTGTTTCTACCATGGTGTACAGAATTTTTATCAAATTGCCATGGTCTACCAAGTAATAAGGAACATGCTTGCATAGGTACCACATCACAATCAACATAATCAGCATATGTAGAGATACTAAAATACACACGAACAATCGTGTTACCTTAACCTTGCCGCTGTTGTTGAACCATTGGATGTAGTAAGGATGTGGATGTGGTCTTGTGGTGAGAGAAAGCTTCTCCACCATATCCATGCTAGCCAAGTTGTTGCAGCTCCCTCCATCTATGATGACGTGAATAGAACGCCCTTCACAACTCCCTTTGTATGGAACAAGTTATGCCTCTGATTTTGCTCAGCTTGTGTAACCTGCACACTCAAAACACGTTGAGCAACTAAACATTCATACTGTCGGCATCTTCAGCAGCCATGTATTGCGCCTCATGATCGAATCATTTCCACCGTGTTCTTCATGTGTAATAAGAGCCAAAGTCTCTTCATCATAGTCACTAGCGGACTCATACCCACCATCCTCGGTAGCAATCATCACACGCTGAGATTGGCATTCTCTAGAAAATGTCCTCTTCCCTTACAACGACGACAAATAATATCACTTGTGTGCCTGTTGACGCCATGGAAGAAGAAGAGCTCTGTAGGCCCAAAGCAGTGTACTCTTGGCGATAGTGGTGGTTGTGCCTGCTTTCTTGTATCACGGTTGAGGTGGCAGCCATGGAGGTGCCGTGTAGTAGAACGTGTGGAAGTAGATGATGCACGTGGTGTCCATGATGAAGGTCGACCTGCGAGAAAAGTTAGTCCGCGCCAAGGCACACCGATCCTGCACTTCACGCTCAGCTTTACAAGCAAGATGGAATAATCGAGTGATATTATTATAATCCTTGTAGTCTAGAATGGTCTGAATCTCTATTTAATCCACCCGTAAAACGTGCAAGCATAGCTTCATTCTCCTCAACAATACCACATCTAATCAAACCAGTTTGTAATTCCTGATAATATTCTTCACCGAATTTTTCCTTGTCTTAAGCGCTGCAATTTTGAAGTAATTCACGCTGATAATATGGTGGAACCCAACGAGTGCGTATAGCAGTTTTCAAAGCAGCCCAAGTAGCTGGAACAGGATATAATCTACAATGTTCGACCACCAAACACATGCAAAGCTAGTGAAAGCACAAACAAAGCAGGAACACGCCTCTCCTTAGGATATTGTAAACATGTAAATCGTTGTTCAGTTTCTAACTCCCAAGTAAGATATATATCAGAACATATCTACCCTCAAATGGTGGAATATTCAATTTCAGTTTAGGGAGATGGTCATGATCTCGTACTGAAGGGGAGCCCAACATTGCCATTATTTGCATGTGGACGACCTGGTGGTTGTGGTGCTGGTGGTTGCACGTAGTTTTGATGTTGATCAACCTCATCCTCGTAATCTCTCACATAATCATCCTCCCCACCGCAGCAGCAGGAGCCACGTATATCAACAAAGAGCACCAAAGAGCTTGGCCAGTGAAGAGGGACACGGGAAGCTCAAGGAGGGCTGTTTCACGATGTGGAGGTAGTCCTTGTTGTTGTAGTAGAGGTGCGTTAGGTGCAGCCGGTGGTGGTGGTGGTAGACGCGAGCAATTCATTAAACTTGTTATCGAGCTTTGTTTCGAACGCCTTCTCAATGCCATCTATCTTCTCCATGGCCTCTTCAAATCTATTTAGCACATCTTCCACCTGCCCACTCATCATTTTTTGAAACTTATCATGTAGCGCTTTGTTTGTCATGTTCTCCCAGTCGTCGGCTTGTGATCCTGCCATGGTTAGCAGCAATAGGAACACACAAGAATATGATTCGACAGACTACTAGGAAGTGGTGGTGGTGGTGTGGTGGACGATCACAAACCACAAGCAAATCTCAAATTCTTACCAGTTCTTACCCAAGAAGAAAGCGGTGATCGCAACCGATGTAGTCAAAACTCTCAAAGCTTGGATAGAGCGATTACGGGGAGAGTCAAACGACGATGTAGATGTATGTGGAGCTGGGAAGGCTTATAATATGGTAGCAAAAAGGGTCAGCAATAATCAATTCAGAGATGCAAAGTTGAATAAACGCTCAACGACAGATCTTGTCTGGTCCTAGGCTAGACCGTGCTAGAGACGCGAGCCTAGAACACTAACAAAATCACCGCTACTGCACGGAAACAACGGAAAAGCACACTGAATATATATTTTTTCGCTTTTTTTTTTTTGCACTTTTTTTTTTTGCTGCTTTTTTTTTTTAAAAATCACTATAATGGCGAGTGTCTCAAAACTCTTCCTAGGTCAAACCGACAGGATGGGCACGAAATTTTTCGACCAATTTTTTTTTTTCATTGCCTTGACCCAAAAACTGAAACGGGTCAAAAAACTTTCTATAATGGCGAATCGCCTCAATACGCTTAGAAACACTTAAAATTAGGATAGCCAGAAAGTTTTTTTTTTCCGAAACCTACTCCGGCAAGGAAAACACAAATCGGAAACTAGATGGATCTCGAAAACAAACCTAATATGAGAAGAACTCGGATTGGTGGTGGATATATGGTGGTGGTATATGGCAGCGGTGGTGGTATATGGAGACAGATTGGTGGTGGTATATGGATACAGATTGGTGGTGGTATATGGATACGGATTGGTGGTGGTATATGGATACGGATTCAGAGCGGTGGCGGATAAGAAGGGTGGTAGATGGCAAGGCGATGATGATGGTGCGGCGGCGGCGTGACAACTTATGACCGTAACTCAAACTCTAAAAGACTAGACTCTAAGACCAAAGAACTAGACACGGCGATGCAACCGCAGATTCAACAAAGCAAAACCCTAAAAAGATTATGCAAAGGCTCGATTGGTTCGGATATGATGAACTAACCCTAATTTTTTTGTGGCTTTTTCGTGGACTTTAGGTATGAAGAACAGACTCGATCTAATCTACGAAAAACTGTAAAATCTCACCGAGCAACCTGAAAATCTGATACCACTTGATAGAGACAAAGGTGTCCCGTCTTTCGATGAGATGTTGGTTTTCGCTTTGGAGGAAGTCGACTTTGACGATCCGACTACGAACGTGCGAGGACGTCGCGCCTTAGCAATCGCTAAACCAACTCCGAGAGGTTATTGACCACGCCGAGCAAGATCAACTCGACCACGAGGGTCTGCTTTCCTGCGAGCAAACGAAGAACAAGCAAGAAACTGAGATTGCAATCTGGATATTGCGAATATAAGATGAAAGCTTTATTGATGAAGGTGGGGTTCTGTGACGCCTTTGTCCGGTCGTTGAACACAAACGGCACGCGAAGTTGCAGCTATGGCGAACTTTTAATCTAAACAAAACCCAAGGTCTAAACGGTGCCCTAAGGGCTGTATATATGGAGGAAGAGGGGGAATTTCGTGGCCCTTGGTGGAGGGGTCCAAATCAACCCTAACTCTTGTTTCCCCACACATACGGACTCTAAAACAGCCTATACTTAAGTATTTCGAAATTACATGGGCCTGGCCCAATAATAAGGTGACGAAGCACCTAGAATAGCCTCGGGACGACATTTATGAAGTAGCATCTTGTATATTTCGTCCAAGGCTTCATGCATCCATTATGGTGGCTTCAAAGTCCTGAAATCATCACTTGTAACTCCGTTTGTTCCCTTAGCATGGCATTATCTCCATGCTTTGTTCTTGCTCCAATGTCCATCCTTCTCCAAGCTAGGGCCTTCATTTGTAAGCAAAACAAATGTATCCAATTTAGCAGCATCATATTCTCATGAACATTAGAATCATTACCAAGAAACGAAAGTACCGATAATTTAATTGGCGTCGCGAGCTCTAGTAATTGGTCCAAGATATGTAGCAAGAGGGGCTGTGGGTGTAACAATGGTATTGATGTCCTCATCACATCCGCCCTTCCAAGAAGCTCCGACATCCGCCCCACCGGACATCCGCGCCCACCAAAGCAATAGAAGGACCACGGGTCCGGACATCCGGCCCCCAAGGCCCTGGACATCCGGCCTCCCACGAAGCCCCGGATATCCGGCCCCTCGCCCCGGAAATCCGGCGCCCCGCACCCGATTACAGGCGTCTCGATGACCCAGCCAGCCTGCATCCGCCACCAGCCCGACATCCGGCGCCTCCAAGCCCCTGGACATTCGGCTCCGCTTCATCTGCAAGACAATAAAGGGCCGAGACCCATGTACCTCTTCGCCCCCTAGACTATATATACTCCATCCCCTTCCTCTTTCTAGGTTAGCGTTGATTTAGCTCATTAGATAGAGCTTCGCTCATCCATACCGGATCAACTCGACGAGAGAGACCGCGGCCCCTCTTCGGAGAAGATCCACCGCCCCCATCAAGACCTCCTCACGGAGAAGAACGGCTACCGTTTGTATCGTCCTTTGTTGACCTTGAATCATGTATCTCCCTTTGTGTTCATCGATCTAGCATTTGTGTGACCGATTCCTTGTTGGTTGAGTGTTTTCCCTCGTTCCTCCACGTGTTTCCCTCTTGTTCTTCGGCGCGTTCTTCGTAATCCACCGTAGGATCCGCTCCAACGTGAAAGATCGTCCACGTAGGGTTTCGCCCTACATCATCTATGGATTAGAGCTTAGGTTGATCACGTTTTTGGAGCCCCTACCCCTCTTTTTCTAGCTTGATTTTGTTGATTTTGTCCTAAATCCGAAAATCCCCACCAAAAATAGCCCCCAAATTTTTTTTGATTTGTTAGTTTTGATGATGTTTTGTTGATTTTGATCCATGGATTTGCTTGGTTTCAAGTGGATCTAGCATTTCCCCAAGTTTCCCCACCTTCCATCCATGAAATCCATCAAATTTTGCCCCCGAAATCATCAATTTCCGCTTCAATTCAAAAATTTCTGCCCCAAACGAGATCTGGAACCGTCGGGCCGACATCCGGCCTCAGTGCGGACATCCGGACCATCCGCCGACATCAAGCCCCAAGCCAGACATCCGGCCCTGGAGCACCAATTTCGCTCGGTTCGACATACACCCGAAATCCGGTCCCGACCTTGATATCCGGCCCGATTTCAGTTTTTCCGTTTCACCGCTTTTGTCCATAACTAATTCATCCGAGTCCATTTTTGACGTTCTTTAGCTCGTTTTGAAGCTATTGACATCCCCCTTCCCATAAAAATACTACCACCACCATTTGACTCCATCAAATTTTCGGAACTTTGGCATCTTTGCCTAGGGCTTCCACCACATCCTCCGCATAACCACCACCGACTTCCAGCAACCTAACCAATTTTGTTCCCTTTGCATTTGAGGTTGTTTGAGTTGTGATTCAGTCTCCTAAGGTGTTTAGGCTACTTAGGACGGTTACATCTTCATCAACCACAACCACCACCACTTCCACATAACCTTGCCCACCATACACTTCCGACAACCCAACTTAACCCAATAGTTGTTTGAGCTTGTTTGAGTTGTGGCTTGTGTCTCCTAAGGTGTTTCGGCTACTTAGGGACGGCAACTTCAACTCCGACACGTGTATAGCCCATCATTCCACTTCCGCATTGCCAAGTGCAAACCACCACCGCATTCCCGCTTACCACCATTTGACATTTGTCATTTGAGATTTTGAGTTCATGGTTTTTCCGCTTCCTAAGGTGTTTCGCCACTTAGGGACCAGTCTCCATCATCTTGGTATCTACATCAAGAACACCGCTACTCATCATCGCGAACGGTAACCTCCATATCATCTTGGTATCGTGGTATCCCTCCATTGTATATTCCCTTGCCATTGCATTGTTAACCCCTAGCCTTACTTTTATGCTATTTGCCTATCGAGACTAGCCATTTGAGTATTGCCGGCAACGTTACTTGTGCACATTAGTGATCATACCTTCCATTACATACCATACCATATCATATTGGTATCATATCATCCATTGTGTCTCAAATTTGTTCCCGCATATACACAATTGCTATCTTGGTTTGTGCATTGTGCAAAATTGGCCATACAAAAAAAGAAAAGAAAAGAGAATAAGCTTTTAAGCAAAAGAGAGCAAACAAGCTTGTAAGCAAGTGCCATAGCATCATACGACATTGCATATAAGATTGTCATATCCGATCATCTTGGATCATCTTGAGAAAAACACCGGGAACTATACATACATAGCATACTTGGGATAGAAGTTTATCCATTTTGCATCTTATAGGTTGTGCACAAGTGTCGATCCGCCTATTGAGCAATCGTGCTAGCGTCTCTCTTGAGTTGTGCAACACGAGCGCTTCCGTGGATTCCACATTTTGTGCTCATTCCTTGGTTGCACGACCCCATTTATCTATCCGTGTGTGTTTTCCGTGTGCCATTCTTTGCTATTGGTCCATTTGTTTCACTTGCGAATTTGTGAATCTCTTTCAACATTATTGACTCTTGCTAACATTTTGCATTAAATTTTTGTGCCACTATCCTCACCGAGCTCCTCCATAAGCTTTACTTGTGTAGGTGTGAGAACCGACAAGGATTGGTACCAATAATGCTATTTCATTGTCCGCGTTTGAGTGAACTTGATTCATTGTCAACATCGGTCAAGGTACATTGGTATAAGTTCTTCTCTTTCTCCCACTCATATTTGCTCGAGTCTTGTGATGGATAGGCAAGGCATTTCATCTCCGGTCTTTGACAACAACGACGGCGTGAACAACTACATCACCAAAGCGTCTCTCTTCAATCTACAACGACAAGTGCAAGGCACACAATCAAGATTGCGAGAGCGCATCGAGAACATCTCCATCGACATTCATCACTCCGAAGCAAGGAGAAGGGACTACTTCGACAAGAAGCTTGCCGCACATAAAGAGGAGCAAGATGCAAGGATGGAGGAGATTCGGACCTTGCTCAAGTCTACTTCCCCTTCATCATCTTCAAGACGGCGACATTCAAGACACAAGTCTTCGGAGCACCCAAACGATGCAACCGCAAGTCGTCCACATGTCCATGGCGACCAACATCACGTTCGTGATCCACATCGTCATGAAGGGCAAGTCACCGCCAAGCATCATGTGCCCGACGACGACGAACGACATCTACTACGAGCTCAAGCACGACAACGACATCATCATCATGACGATGCTCCACAAGCGCAAATGCACAAGTCCCAAGAAGCCCTACTTCACGCCAAGTCGAAGCTTCATAAGCACAAGAGAAGACCGCGAGACGAGCACCACCAAGACGGCGCTACGGCTACATCAACCACTTCGGCATCTTCGCCAAGTGTTCCCAAGGCATCTTCGCCTTTGGACGTATGGCATCTTCGCCTACTTCCCACGAGTACGCCTACAACAACTTCTTCAAGTCCAAGGCGACTACCTACGAGCGAGGGCGACACTTCCATCTTCGGAAGCCCCTCAAGGAAGATAACCGAGCATGGGAAACTCCCTTCGGTCATGGAGACGAGCTATGAGGCGCCACATCATATGGGCCTCCAACACCAAGACGGTGACAAGACGGTCGAGCAAGGGCCATCCCTTCGACCACGGCGACGAGCGAACCTCTTCAACAACATGAAGACGACGCCCACATTGGACTCATACTCCGAGTCAAGCTACGCGACCGCAAGATGGAGACATTTGCACCTACATCTCTCCGCACCCACATATGTCGAGATGCCCCAATTGCCATGTGAGGAGAGCCACCACCCCATGAGTGACATGAGTGACTCCACCATACGTGACATTGAGAGCATTTCCTATGAGAGGATGAGTGTGACCACCACTAGCCCCACACATGAGAGCATGCCACACATCCTATGTGAGGTTGAGCGCCATTTGAGTGACTCCACCCACCATACGAGTGAGAGCATCTGTAGCGACCAGACCCGAATGGATCAAGTCTCTGTGCTCAGTGTCATCCCTGGATCAGTAATGCTGACACCACACAGTACTTCGAAGGATTTATAGCAGAGTAGCAATCACACACTTATTACATCGTTGTCCACAAGGGAACTTATTACAATAATATGGCTTAAGGCCATCTAATAATAACAGCGGAAGGCTTGGAAGATAAGTGAGTCCATCAACTCCATCGGCATCACTGAGTATAGAACCACGACCTAACACCTTACTCGTCAATTCTAAAAGTCTCGAACGTGAAAGTTGCAGCCAAACGGTCAAGACATGGAATATGCCGGCAATGTAATGTATAAAGAGCAATGAAGGAATAAGCCTATACTACATGCATATATGGCTGGTGGTAAAGCTCTATGGTTACAATTTTGCATAAAGCTAGTTTTTCCCTACAACAAAGGAATAATTTTATTTAACTATCATGGTGGTTGTTAAACATTGAGAATGGTTGACAGATCCTCAATCCCAATTAAAAAGTACTCATAAGAACCCAATAACATTTATTAGTAGTAACATGTTGAGATTCACATGATATTCAATTACGGATACTCAAAACGCCCATAACCGGGGACACGACTAATCATGATTAGTTTATACACTCTGCAGAGGTTTATGACTTTTCCCCACAAGACTCGATCGCCTCCGCTTGGTTCTCGTGACTACATGGTGTTTGAGAAACGGATGACCGAGACATAGTCTTTCGAAGCGCTTAGCACCTTACATGTGGGTAGACCGTACCAACCTACATCCCCTACATCAGCTAGCCTACCCGTAAGAGTTCGCACAACTTAGTCAACTACGCCAGAGCCCATAATTGGCTTGTGGCTGCACACGGAAGTTTCCAGTTTGAATAATCTTATGATCCCTTAGAGCCCGGGTGGCGGTCCAAGAAATACAGGCAAGTCCTGATAGAAACCAGTGCCTCAATCCACCCAGATGTGTGTTTAGGTTGCCACCTTAGATAAACCATTAATTAACAATCTCACATCCATCATGGATATACACTCACCCAATCCACGCCTACTAGCATAGCATGGCATAATAAGCAAACGAGAAGTAACTCCCAAGGTTTCATAAGTAATGTGTAATAGGTACTACCTCAATCTACTCCCCAATCCCACAATTTAATTAGATCCTAAACATGCAAGTGTTTGAGGGTTTGATCTAATGCAATAAAACTGGGTAGTAGAAAAGGGTATGATCAAGTGTTATTTGCCTTGCTAATGATCCACGAGACCTAGAGATTCGAAGTAACAAGCGGCGCACTCCGGGTGATCTAACGCAGACAAACAACAAGCATACAATAAGTACTCATCTAATGCATGTGGAAATCTCGAATAAAAGATCTAACCAGAGAGTTCAACTTAAGAACCCTGGTTGCAAAAGAATCAATCAAATAAAGCATCGAAAGTCGAAACTCGAGAGAGAACGACTCGGTTTAGCAATCTGAAACTAGGTCAAAATTTACAGTAGCAAAACTCCGTTTAAGTAGGTTAGTCGAACGGCGGTTTCAGAACGAAACTCCAGCGCTTGAATCACCTCGATTCCGATAAACGAGCGAGAAAATAAACAGAATTGAAAATTTGATCGAAATCGAATTCGTAAAAATAATGGATTAAATCCGATTAAAAGAAAACGACGAACGGTTAAAACGACGGACGCTCGTTAATGAAACTAATCCAACGAACACGTTCATTAAAACGAACGAGTCGGTGAACGCTCACGAAATAATAAAACCAAAAAAAATTAAACCAATCTAGGGTTTTTTTTAAAAACCAACAACACGCAAAACCGATCGGTTTTTTAAAGCAAACCGGATCGGGGCGGCGAGGTCGGCTACCTCGCGAGGTCGCCATGGGCTGGGCGGGGCTCCGTGGGTGGCGGCGGGTCCGGGTCAGGCGGGGTGGGCGGGTCAGAGGGCGGCGAGGGGCGGCGAGAGACAGACAAGCTGCTCGGGTTGAAGGGGCGGCGGCAAGGGATGAGGGAGAGGAGGGGGCGGGGGCAATAAGGAGGGGGGGGTCGGCCTTGGGGAAGGGGGCAAGGCGGCGGGCGTGGGCCGAGCCGGACTCGGGAGGCGGCGGCAAGGGACTCCTTCCGGAGCGCGAGGGGAAGGGGGGGGCCAAGCGGCGGGGTGGGCCCTTGGCCCAAGTGGCGCGCGGCGTTTTTTTAAAACAAAACTTAAACAAAAATAAAAGTCAAACCAAACGAACTCCAAATTAAATAAAATTAATTTTCCCGACTCCTAAAATGAGTCGAACAAAATGAACTTTAAAACGGGCAAATGCATATTTTTTTAAATGCTCATTTTTT
This sequence comes from Aegilops longissima, assembly GCA_021605205.1. Taxonomy (NCBI): domain Eukaryota; kingdom Viridiplantae; phylum Streptophyta; class Magnoliopsida; order Poales; family Poaceae; genus Aegilops; species Aegilops longissima. Next base: position 2,057 of record JAHIAM010002073.1, on the reverse strand, counting down.
TTGCCTAAAGCAAATAAACTTTCAAAACCAAAATTTGATTTATTTATAAAATCTTCATTTTTCCTAAATGTTGGGAAAGTCATATTATTCCCTCTCTTAATTTTTTATCGGAAAAACTTTATGAAGATAATTAAATAAATCCAATGATCCTATATTTCATAATTTGAGAAATCCTGAATATGAAAATAATGAAACTTCCAACTCTCTCCGAGGGTCCTTGATTTGCGTGAAATTTTCTAGGATCGGAAAATGCGAGAAAATATGATATGCATGATGACTCTAATGTATAACATTCCAAATTGAAAATTTGGGATGTTACAAACCTACTCTCTTAAGATGAATCTCACCTCGAGATTCGGGTTGGCTAGAAAATAGGTGAGGGTGGTCCTTGAGCAAAACTTCCTCTCTTTCCTGTGTGGCTTCATCTTCAAGGTGGTGGCTCCAATCGAACTTTGCAAAACTTGATAACTTTATCATGCGAGTAACTCTGCTAGCATAATCGAGAATCTTAACCAGTTTTTCCTCATATGTTAAATCATCCTTCAACTGAATTGCTTCCAGCAGCACTGTGTCTCTCTTAACGGTATCTCCGCTATCTCGGGTGACATTTCTTCACCGAGAAACATGGAATACATCATGAACTCCTCGACAGTCCTTCCGCAATTCCAACTTATAAGCAATTCTCCCATGCGTTGCAAAATCTTATATGGTCCAACGAAACGTGGTGCTAACTTTCCTTTAACTCCAAAACGCTTAACTCCTCAAGCGGGATACTCTAAGATATACTCTGTCTCAACTTCATACTCAATCGCTGGCGCTTTGAATCGGCATAGCTCTTTTATCCGGACTGGGCTACCTTGAGCCTATCCCTAATCAGTTTAACCTTCGCCGGACTCCTTAATCAAATCTGGTCCAAACAATTGATGATCTCCGTTTAGTCCCATGACAACGGTGTCCAAATCTTCTTCCATACTGAGCCTCGAAGGTGCCATCCTTAGGCTGGTTTGGTAACTGTTGTTATAAGAAAATTCTGCATACGGCAAATTATCATCCCAACTAGATCCATAATCTAGTGCACAAGCTCTCAGCATATCCTCCAAAATCTGATTGACTCTCTCAGTCTGCCCATCGGTCTAATCTGGCAATATTAAAACTGGTGAGGTAACCAATCTTTTCTTCAACTCCTGAAAACTTGCCTCACAGTCCTCAGTCCATATGAATTTGTTATCCTTCTTCAACAATTCAGTCATAGGCTTGGCAATCTTTGAGAAATTCTCAATGAATCTTCGGTAGTATCCTCGAGTCCAAGGAAACTCCGAATCTCTCCTATCGTCGTTGGTGCTTCCCATTTGGTTACGGTCTCAACCTTTGTGGGGTCAATGCTATTCCTTCTCCGGATATAACATGTCCAGAAATCCAACTTCCTTTAGCCAAAACTCACACTTGCTGAACTTGGCATACAACCGGTGTTCCTCGGTTTCTCAAAACCAATCTCAAATGTTCCTTGTGTTCCTCTTCATCCTTTGAGAAAATCAAAATGTCATCAATGAACACCACGATTTAACTTATCCAAAAACTCCATAAACACTTTGTTCATCGTGTTCATGAAATAGGCTGGTGCGTTAGTCATCCAAATGACATAACAAGATACTCATACAAATCCATATCTCGTGGTAAACGCTGTCTTAGGTATGTCCTGCTCTCGAATCTTCAATTGATGGTACCACGATCGCAAATCGATCTTGAAAACACCTTAGCTCCTTGTGTTTATCAAACAGATCATTTATCATAGGTAGTGGGTACTTGTTCTTGATTGTTACTTCATTCAATCCACGATAATCAACAACCATTCTTAACGATCCATCCTTCTTCTCCACTAACAATACGGGTGATCCCCAAGGTCAAGAACTTGGGCGAATAAAACCTTTATCCAATAGTTCCTTAATCTGCTTCTTGATTTCCGCCAAATCTCGTGCGGGCATCCCAGACGGTCGCGTTTCGATATCGGGCCTGTTCTCGCAACAGCTCGATCAAAAACTCAATGTCTCTATCCGTGG
>JAHIAM010002072.1:0-82245 GCA_021605205.1 Aegilops longissima | reverse complement strand
AGTAAAGGCACATCAATAACGAATCAAATATACCCTTGTTCACTTTGCCATCCTTCTTATCCACCAAATATTCAGGGCATTTCCGCTTCGTGACCATTTCCTTTGAAGTGTAAGCACTCAGGTTTCAGCCTTTGGTCAGCTTTGATCTTCTTCAGGGAGTGACAACTTGTTTGCCATTCTGCTTGAAGTTTCCCTTTCTTTCCTTTGCCCTTTTCTTGAAACTAGTGGTCTTGTCAATCATCAACACTTGATGCTCTTTCTTGATTTCTACCTTCGTTGATTTCAACATCACGAAGAGCTCGAAGTCGTTTTCGTCATCCCTTGCATACTATAGTTCATCAAAGTTCTAGTAACTTAGTGATGGTGACTAGAAAATTCTTCAATCACTATCTTACGGAAGATTAACTCCCACTTGATTCAAGCGATTGTAGTACTCGGACAATCTAAGTACTTGCTCACTAGTTGAGCAATTCTCCTCCATCTTTTAGCGAAGTATTTGTCGGAGGTCTCATACCTCTTGACACGGGCATAGTCTGAAATATCAATTTCATCTCTTGAAACATCTTATGTGTTCCATGGCGTTTCAAAAGCGGTTTGTAGTCGGTTCTAAGCCATAAAGCATGGTGCACAAAACTATCAAGTAGTCATCATATTGAGCTAGCCAAGCGTTCATAACGTCGCATCTACTCCTGCAGGTAGGTCACCTAGCGGTGCATCAAGGACATAATTCTTCTCGAGCAATGAGGATAAACCTCGATCACGGATCCAATCCGCATCATTGCTACTAACATCTTTCAACACATTTTTCTCTAGGAACATATCAAAATAAACATATAAGGCAACAACGTGAGTTATTGATCTACAACATAATTTGCAAAATACTACCAGGACTAAGTTCATGATAAATTTAAGTTCAATTAATCATATTACTTAAGAACTCCCACTTAGAGACATCCTCTAGTCATCTAAGTGATCACGTGATCCAAATCAACTAAACCATAACCCGATCATCACGTGAGATGGAGTAGTTTCAATGGTGAACATCACTATGTTGATCATATCTACTATATGATTCACGCTCGACCTTCGGTCTCCGTGTTCCAAGGCCATATCTGCATATGCTAGGCTCATCAAGTTTAACCGAGTATTCCGCTGTGCAAAACTGGCTTGCACCCGTTGTAGATGGACATAGAGCTTATCACACCCTATCATCACGTGGTGTTGTACGACGAACTTTGAGCGGTGCATACTCGGAGAACACTTCTTGATAATTAGTGAGAGATCATCTAAAATTCTACCGTCAATCAAAGCAAGATAAGATGCATAAAAGATAAACATCATATGCAATCAATATAAGTGAAATGATATGGCCATCATCATCTTGTGCTTGTGATCTCCATCTCCGAAGCAACCGTCATGATCACCATCGTCACCGCATGACACCATGATCTCCATCATCTTGATCTATATCAGTTGTGTCACATGGTTGTCTCAAACTATTGCTCTTCTAACTATTGCTATCGCATAGCGATAAAGTAAAACAATTATTTGGCGCTTGCATCTTATGCAATAAAGAGACAATCATAACTTCGCGATTGCGATAACTTCAACAAAACATGATCATCTCATACAACAACTTATATCTCATCATGTCTTGACCATATCACATCACAACATGCCCCAAAACAAGTTAGGCGTCCTCTACTTTGTTGTTGCAAGTTTTACGTGGCTGCTACGGGCTTAACAAGAACCCTTCTTACCTCGCATCAAAACCACAGCGATAGTTCATCAAGTTAGTGTTGTTTTAACCTCCATAAGGACGGGCGTATAAACTTCAGTTCAACTAAAGATGGAGCGACACCGCCAGCCACCGTGTGCAAAACACGTCGGTAGAACCAGTCTCGCGTAAGCGTCTGCGTAATGTCGGTCGGGCGCTTCATCCAACAATACCGCCCGAACAAAGTATGACATCTTTGGTAAGCGTATGACTTTATGCCCACAATCACGTGTTCTACTCATGCATATAAGGTGCTTATCGCAGCGGAGAACACCTCAAGTACATATTGAATGCACTTTCCCAAGGAGCAAGCAACAAACAATCTGCGAGTATGAAGGCTTGCTTGCGACTTCGAGATAGCAGTGGACCTTGGGATCGAAGCTCATTGTTAGGGGTGACTTCATGACTTGTGATCCGCCAAGTGAATAAAGATTATCGAGAGTCAGTTGATGGAAGCCTCGTCGATGAAGTGAGAAGCTAGAAGAACACTTTGAAGGCACACCAAATGGAACATGTTCAAGAGCTCGAATGATATTCTTGATGGCATCCAAAGTCGCGGCGCTCAAGTTACTGTGGAACCAGGAATTTTGTGCTCAAGCTGCTCAGCCAACATGCAGCCATCAATTTGGCCAGAACAAGAAAAGGGAATTGATTTCTGGTGACTATTTTCCGCGAGCTACCCGAAAGCGCCACCATGAAGGTCCCCAGATCAACACCAAGAGTCTTTGAGGCGGTCTGCTCCAACAAGTCCTAGGGTTTGTTTCGTTGAGCGAGCGCTCCCAGCAAGTTTTGCTCGGCAAGCTTGCCGAGGGAACATCAAGCTGGCTGAGCCGCAGGTTCTTCCAGTAGAAGCGGTTGTTCCATGAGCAGCGAATGTGCCTTTAGTCCTTGTCGAGCCGAGCTCGGCATGGGCACAACCAGATTGTCCATTTCCTTGACGGGAGAACTTCGAAGAGCAAGAAGCGCGGAGAGAGTAGCGGCGAGTCAAGTATGCATCGGTTTATACGACAACCTGTCGAGAAGAAGACTCAGCGGTGTGAAATTGAAGTGTATTCACGGAAGATGGACGAAGGCATGGCGAGATACATGGAGGCATATGTGGTCACCACATTGGTGCAAGAGCACTTGCGGCAAAGCTTTCGGCAAGGTTTCTTCTGACCAGCAGCCTCCAGGATACAACGCACAAGTAACCAAGTGTGAGCGTGCGAGTTCCATTCCAAGCGAGATACCAGCCGGCTCAAGCTCTCTGGCGATCCCTTTATCCACAGCCATTTTTGATTACAGGGCTGAGCATCCTCGGCCCCTTTCCCGGTGGCAAGGGGCTTTGAGAGTACTTATGCGTTGCAATCGAACAGTTCACAAAGTGGCGGAAGTGGAAGCGATGAGGAAGAGTGACAACCGCGATCGTGATCGAGTTCTTCAAGTCAATTGTTTTCGTTTGGGGATTCTAGGGATCATCACCGACAACGGCACCGAGTTCTGATCGCACCTTCATGCGTCGTCCAGATCTTGGCGCAAAGATGCGCTTTAACATTGCTCATCAGAAGCAGCGGTCAGCGAAGGCGCAAGCAGCTGAAGTGCTGCGAGGACTCAAGGCAGGATGCACAAGGAAGAAAGCTGGATTGAGGAGCTGCGGTGGTTCTTTGGTCGATTAGGGCGGCGTAAATCGAGCCATTGGCGGACACCTTTTCGCTCTAGTCTATGGAGCGGAGCGATTCTCCCCACAGAACTCATATCTGGGTCACCTCGTGTACTAAAAATGATGAAGCTTGAGAGAAACAGCTGCGACAAGATGACACGCTGCTCTCCTTGGAGGACCGTCTTGAGGAGAACTCTTTGTCACGTGCTCGTTTTGACAAGCTTTAGCGCTACCATAAGCGCAAAGTTAGTGCAGAAGTTCGAGGCGACCTTGTTCTTGGGCGTTCAATCTGCCAAGAATTCCAACAATCGGCGCCAAAGTGGGAAGGCCCTTATCGGGTGGCAGTCACTAGGCCTGTATTGTCATATGAGCCAAGAAGATGGCGTTCAGTTGAGCAACTCTGGAACATAGAGCATCTTCGTAAGTTTTACCCATAGAGGTATGATTCACGGAACCGTTCAAGCAACCACCTTCTATACAAATCTTGTCGATGTTGCATGTAATCCTTTGTACAAAGCGAGGCCTGGACCCGTGCATCGATAAAGCTCATGTATTTACAACTTAAATACATGCTTTCATAATCCTTTTTGCATGTGTTATCTAACATTTGTGACATCCACACCGTAACAATAACGAGCCACAAGGCTCCATAACTTTATATCGCCAACCCAACATGTACCTTTTGAGACACCTGTAGAGCACCTTTATAATCACCCAGTTACGTTGTGACGTTTGGTAGCACACAAAGTGTTCCTCCTGCAAACAAGAGTTGCATAATCTCATAGTCATAGGAACATGTATAAGTCATGAAGAAAGCAATAGCAACATACTAAGCGATGGTGCTAAGCTAATGGAATGGGTCATGTGAATCAGATCATTCACCTAATGATGTGATCCGTTAATCAAATAACAACTCTTTGTCCATGGTTAGGAAACATAACCATCTTTGATTAACGAGCTAGTCAAGTAGAGGCATACTAGTGACACTCTGTTTGTCTATGTATTCACACATGTATTATGTTTCAGGTTAATACAATTCTAGCATGAATAATAAAATTTATCATGAAATAAGGAAATATAATAACTTTATTGTGCCTCTAGGGCATATTTCCTTCACCTTATCATCGCGAGCTCGGCAGCTTGCATCGCGATAGTGTAGATCTTGAGGAACTTCGGGACGGGTGGGTCTTGCAGCTGTAATTTTAACCCGCGTCGGGTTTGAAGGTGCGGTGAGTGGGCGGTGGAACTGCCGCAGCTCATGGGTAAAAGCAGACAGCCTACCTCGTAAGTAGGCCTCCGAGAACTCCCGGTCGGGTGGCTCCTGACAGGAGCCTGCTACGCTGTATGATTGGTGGCGCGCTCGGCGCGGCGCTGATAGTGGTTAAGCGTCTTCATGTTCTTGTTCCCGTAGAACTTGGTGCTGGTCACAGTGGGCCCTTGGTCGGACGATGCTACGGAGATTTAAATGCGCCCGTAATGTCGCTGACAGGCTGGCGTCCACATGCCGAGGCGAGGAAGGCGGCTGCACCATGGTCGGCGGCGCCATACCACCCTGCCAGTGCGTGGGACTCCGTCGGGCGTCGACCTGGGGGCTCCACCGGACTTCGGTTAGTCTTTGTTGCCACCGCAGCAAGGCCGGATAGTGGCTCTCCATTACGTCGAGGTTTCCCGTGGCGGGAGAAAATCGAGGAGGCTACTTGTGCGCGGGGCCTGCTGGCGTTGGTGGCAGCGAGACCTGCATGGATCGTGTGGCCTTGACTTGATCATGTCGAAGGAGCTCTATCCGGACCCAGCGATGCGCATGCCATCTTCGCGGCGCCTCGGCGGCGGGCGGATCTTCTAAATCACGGGAGTGGCGCGGTGCTCTTTCATGGCGGCAGAGGTCCTCGGCGTGATGCGCCCGTTAAATCACTGCACCGCTTGAAAGGCGCGTCGGCGCCAGCGTAAGTCTTGAAGCCCTCGGCGCCTTGGCGAGGTGGTAGTGACCTTGGAAGGCCCGCGCCACCGAGAAGGCGCTCCGTCTTTGGATTTGGCGGCCGACGTTACGGCGCCTGAACATCGCCGCCTCCCAAACTTGCTCTGGGATGGTGTTGGTGTTGCGACGGCGCCCGGTCCCTTCTGCACAGGTCCACTTGCTGCGCCCGCGTCGGGGCGGGTTGTCAAACCGCGGGCCGCCGCAATCGTCATCTTCTTCTTGGCGCCATTACGATGAAAAGCGTCGAACTAAATGCTGAAGCGATTCTCACAACTCGCCCCCTACAGCGCGCCAAAGATGTCGGTGGGAGCGACACCTATGGGATACAAGAATCCCTACTACGGTCATGGCCCGGAGGTCTTGAAAGCGGATCAAACAGATAGCACGGTTTCTTTATCGAGTTAGGGCGCGAGGATCGTAAAACCGTACTCCTGCTTTGGTGGTTTGTTTATCGTGTTCTTGAACTAGAAATGGGGGTGAGGAGCTCCAAAAGCGAATCCTCCTCCTGGTGCCTTGGGCCTCCTTTTATAGGAAAGGGGTTGCCATAGTGGCACAGAGAGGGGGAAGTGCTGATGATGCAAGTTTATCCTCGTGTTACATGACAAAGGCGCCTTTAATGTGTCTTGCTTAGGTGTCCTTGCTAAGGGGGCGGGGGAGAGCCATGTCTTGTCCGGCTCGCTCATGTCGACGGCATGCGGCCAGCGGTGCCGTGGTGCCATGTAGGCAGACAGACGGTGAGGTGGCGCGATGGTGGTCTCCACGAAGATCCGCTTGCCCGCGCAGAGTGCTGCCCAACTAGTTGGTCGGCAGCTGCATCGAGCAGTGGTGGAGGTTTGATTGGCGTGGGCACGATGGTGGCCCTATGGGTGTTCTTGGCGAGGCCTGCCGTGGACCCAACAAGGTCTTCTTTGTGCGCCTTTGTCGGCCCGACAAGGCTCTTCTTGCGGGGCCTTGTGGTCCTCCTTGGATGGGATCCCCAAGGGTGCGTCATTTTCTATAGTGTGTATGTCGATCTTTAATGTCTTCACAAGATTTGCATGCCACCAGGGATGTCTCGAATCCTTGCCCCCATGGGGCCGAGGGACTCAAGGTGATTAACTCCGTGGGTGTGGGGCCCATTGCCACAGCAAGGTCTTGCGGGTTTGCTAAACCGCCTCCCGGCAAGGATCTTGCCGAAGTCTTTCGTCCCTTTGCTCTTTGTGGTCTTGGTCTTGGCGTCGTTCTCCTTTCAAGCTTTGGCCTTACCTTGGCTGACCTCCCTTGCCTTGCGGTCTTGGTGGTGCACGGCTCGGACTGGTGCAGTTATAGGGGTACAAAAGTGTACCCCTCTTTTTATCTACCGACACAGTTGTGCGAATTATATATGAAAACCCGACGGCTCAACGAGACAAAACTTTCTCGTGTTGAAGTTTATTTGATTCAAGGCCTTCTTAAAGGATTCGAATGCTTCGCGCGACCCATCAAGCAGGGTGTCGGTACTTGGCATATATTTCCATTCAACGATCTGCGATTATTGCCTCTAACTTTTGCATATGAACTTGGATTGAGATAATTTATATATCAAAATCGATTGCCTTGACAAGGCGAAGACAATTCCTTTAGAGTGCTCCTCCATCCAAGAGTCGTATTGAAGGCATGATGGAATGAAAACCACTGAATACAATTTTATTTCTAAGATGGAGTGAGGCCGATAAACTAAACATCAAAGTTGTTCCACTCGGTGATGTGAAACTTTCATGCTGAAACCCTTTCACTCAAGCCATCTCATTTATTTTTATGCTGGTGTCAAAATCTGATGTCAACATATATGAGATCGTAAGTTGCACTAATTCATCTCGAGATGATCAACCCAAAACCAATCGGTGGGTCCTCGATAGTGGATGTACAAATCACATATTGGTGACAAGAATCTATTGATGGATGGTCCTTATCACCATCGCTTTGAAGCATATCATCTTCTTTGACAAAGGCAAGTCGGTATTGGGTCTAGAGTAAGGTTGCGATCTCTAAGGACATACATGGACAAAGTCATGCTTGTTGAGTCCTTATGATACAACCTCATGTCGATCTCAATGCTTTGTGATCTTGATATGGTAGTTGTCTTTGGCAAATATCGTTGTGTTGTGATTATGGGCTGACCATTCCAAAGTCTTGAAGGCTTTTGGAGAGGAGACTTGTATATTGTTGACTTCTCTCTGGGACCACAACCAGCCGTGTGTCTACTTGCAAAAGCTTGAGAATGGCTATGGCATCGACGACTTAGTCACTGAGGCATGAGGAATTTACGCTTGCAAGAAGAAGCATGTCATTGGCATTGAGAATGTCAAATTCCTCAAGGATCACTTGTGTGGAGCACATGAAGCTGGAAAATGATGAGGCCAAGCATCCAGTGAACTATCATGACCACTACTCGACCATTGAATTGCTTCACATGGACCTCTTTGGTCCTAATCATTACTCATGGTCACTAATGATGCATCTCTATATGGCTTTGTTATTGTTGATGATTACTCTCGTTACACATGGGTACATTATTGCCCTTAAACATGAAGTGCGAAGTCTTCAAATGATTTTCCTCGAGGGCTTCAACCAACTTTGGTGTGAAGATCAAGCACATCGGAGTGACAATGGGCCTAGGTTCAAAATTCGGTCTTGATGACTATCTTGATGAACTTGGTATTACTCATGATTATCTGCTCCTATACTCCTCGGCAAAATGGCATCGTGGGCGCAAAACAGAACTCTTGTTGAGATGGCTCGCACTATGCTTGATGAGTAAAACACCTCGTCGTTTTGGATTGATGCAATTGATAATGCATGCCACATCATCAACAGTATATCTTCACAAATTCTTCAAGAAGACTGCCTATGAACTCCTCGCGACAAGAAACCCAATGTGAGTTATTTCAAAGTGTTGGTGCTAAATGTTGGATTAGAGATCCTCATCACAATGCTAAATTTGCGAAAGCACATAATTTTATGCTTAGTTCTGAAAGGACTCACACACCTCTGAGTCTTCAACAACGCTCTTCACAAGTGGTTGAAACAGTAGATGTGCGGTTCAATGAAACTAATGGCTATAAGAGCACCTACCTACTGTGATAGATGAACCAGCACACGAATTTCAAGTTCAAAGGCGCTGAGGATGTCATTCCTCTTGAAGAATCTGCTGAAGAATTCATTCGAACATGAAAACGTCGGTGATGCACGAAGATAATCTGAAGAAAATGGTCTTTGAAAAAATGCTGATCAAATTCCTCGGCGACAACCGCTCATCCTCGCGTTGCAAAGAAGTGCAAGTTGAAAAGATCATCGATGACATTGAAACTAGGTCCTCTCACACGCTCAAAAGCTTCACATTTATCTAACTTTTGTGGGCACTATGTGCTTTGTCTCTATCCAGAGCCCACTAAGGTAGATGAAGCATTTACGGGAACTGAGTGGATTGGGCCATGCAAGAAAAATTACATCGAGTTAAGGCTCAACAATGTGCAGGGCTGGTCAAGCGTCGGATCCTCTTAAACATAATATCATTGGCACAAAGTGGATCTACATAACAAGCAAGATGAAAATGGCCTTGTGGTGAGGAATAAGGCACGACTTGTAGCTCAAGGCTACACATGTTGAAGGATTGATTTTGATGAAACTTTTTCTGTTGCTAGACTTGAGGCTATTAGCATATTACTTGTATACTAACCATCATGATATCACTTTATATCAAATGGATGTGAAAGTGCATTCCTCAATGGTAAACTTGAGGAAGAAGTATATGTTGCTCAACCCCGGGTTTGAAGATCAAAGAATCTTGACAAAGTCTTGAGGACTCAACAAGGCCCTCTATGGCCTCAAGCGAGGCCCTCGGGTGGTATGATACTTTGAAGAATTCCTCATGAAGAATGGCTTCACACCAGTTCCTCGACCCTACTCTCTTTACTAAATCTTATGATGGTGAACTATTTGTGTGCCAAATATCGTTGATGATATTATCTTTGGTTGTACTTGGACACATTATAGTGATGAATTTGCCTATATGATGAGTGAAGAATATCAAATGTCTATGATGGGAGAGTTGAAATTCTTCTTAGGTCTTCAAATTCTTCAACGGTATTGGCATATTCATATCTGGGAGAAATACCTCAAGATGTTACGAAATTGGCATGCAAGATTGCAAAGCGTCAAAATTCCTATGCCTGGCCATCTATGCTGATGGTATTGACTTGATCACAAGGTATCCGCTCCATGATTGGTTCTTTATTGTACTTATGTGCATCTAGGCGGATATAATGCTTAGTGTTTGCATGTGCCCGATTTCAAGCTACACCAAGGAATCACACCATAAGGCTGTGAAGCATATTCTTGATATCTAGCTCACACACCAACACTAGGATTATGGTACCCCAAGGGCTCTGCTTTTGATCTCATTGGATATTACGACTCGACTATCTTTGGTGATCGTGTGGATGCAAGTCAACATCAGTACTTGTCATTTCCTCGGACGATCTTTGTGCATTGGTCCTCAAAGCAGGCTGCGTATCCTTATCTCTACTGGAAGGCGAGTACATTGCTGCTGGTTCTTGTTGTGCTCAATTGCTGTGGATGAACAAACTCTCAAGTTATGGCATCAACGTGAAGAATGTGCCTCTCTCTTGTGACACAGAGTGCCATCAAGATTGCTCACAACCAGTTCAACACTTGAAGACAAAAGCACATTCAGATTAGTCATCATTTTCTTCAGCGATCATGTGTTGAAGGCGACATCTTTATTGATCATGTGAAGACTGAAGAACGCTAGCGAATATCTTCACAAAGCCCTTGGATGAGAAGAGATTTAGCAAGTTGCGGTGTGAGCTAAATATCTTAGAATCTTCTAATGTTCTTTGAAAAGGACACTCATCCTAACACTTATAAAATTGATGACTTAGATGTGCAACACATGAAGAAGCGTTTTCTTCAATCAATGAAGAACAACACTCTAAGTGTGAAGAAATTAATGAAAATTTGATTCTCGAACCCTCGACAATTATGCATGATTATGCGAGATCATCATTCTTATCTGGGACATACCACCACCAAAGTTGAAAATCTTCAATTTGAGTTTTCCTCAGTTTTGAAATTCTTGATTTTTCAAATTCTTCAACTTTGCAAAATCTTCCTTTATTCCGTCGTTTTCTTCTTTCGATATATATATATATATATGGGTTTATGTCCTCTCGGCATTCACTTATGGCTATTTCTTCAAGTTGCATTTTCTGCTAAGTGAATGTGATGGACCCTTCCCCTCTATGCTATACTCAACCCAATCTATTCACAAATTCTTCATGCGTTCTATTTGAAACTCGTTCAAAATCTTCCTTGTCCTGTCAAATTTGAAGAGATTGCAAACGAACTTTAAAATAATCTTATCCAAATTTTACGCTGCGCTCAAACCGTTCCGCTTCCTACAATAGACTTATCTATTCTTACGCGATCTAACGCGATCTCCACTTTTCAGTATGTGGTGACACATGTCAAGCGAATGAGAAGTGTGAGGCCACGTTAAATCCTAAATCTTGGTGAACAGTTTTCCTTTGACTATAAATACCTCTCCTCCTCACTTCCTTTACTCACTCGAGCTCTCTCTCGCTCGAGCTTCTCAACTAAGCCTTGACGCTACTCCATAAATCGCGGTGAGGAAGAGCTTCACTGCCTCGACCTGCGTCGCCCGTCGTACTTCACTGACCACGAAATCTTCACTCCGCTGCCGTAGTAGCTGTCTTCCTCCGCCGAGTTAGGCGTGGAAGATCTTATGACAGCTTCAAACCTACTTCTCACTTAATCGTGTTCTTCATCGAGGTAATTAAAAGTTACTTTTACTGCCCTCTTTGATTCAAATTTTCTCTACAAAATCTTCAAAGGTGTTTTATTCTTCAAATCCTCACACACAAACACCTCACTAGTCATCTATTCTTGATTAGTTTCTCTAAGCATCATTTTCTTCAAGATTCCTCAATTGTGTGGATCTCGATCTATACAACTCTGGAACCTAAGAAAAGAGCAGCTTAGTGAAATTCTTCAAGGCTCATCTGGTAAAATTCCTCAAACTTGTTCTTTTGAAAAACCTTACGAGCATATGACCTCTCCAAATTCCTGCAACCTATACTCTGTTCACAGGTACTCATGTACTGCTTTGAATCACTAGGTTCTCATCAACTTAACTCATTTGCAGCGTTCCTCGAAGAAAAGTTGCATACTTCTTGAGAGAATTCGATTGTTCAAATTCCTCAACTAAAGAATATGGCAGACGGTAGAAGCCATAGAAAGGAGGAAGAGGCTGAGGTCATGGTTGCTTTTGAAATACGAGGACATCTATCTTGACTATTGCACACAGATGAGGCCAAGTTAGGAAGGAGAACAAAAATCAGCACAAGGTGTGCATCTGAGAGGATTGAAAGGAGATGGGAAGAATGGAGGGAGTAAAGGTATGTGACTCAAAGTATATGAAGAAATTACACTTGATCCTCCATGCCCAAGAGCTCCATTGGCACACAGCCAAGCGACCCCACCACATCAAGCGTGGTGAGGATTTTCTGAAGAATGGGCCAGCAGCTAAGCCAAGTGGCAAGACAAGCCAAAAAGCGGTGAGGAAGTTCAATGAAGACTACTGCTCTCTGCTTTCTTTCTTACTGAGGCCCTCTGTCAAGCCTAGGAAATCAATGGCTAAAGCCCGCGCACAAGCCAAGTGCTTCACCAGCAGTGCCCTCGGCCTAGTTCCTCACAATGCCCTCACGGCCAGGATCTTCAAAGCCCTCACGGCCAATTCCTCATGCTGCTCCTACTCCTCCAAAATCCTAAGCTCCTCTTCCAAAGTCCTCACTGTTCGGAAAGTCCTCGGCACATGTGCATCAGCGTGCCAAAGACTTGCGACATCTCTATTGCCTCACAGTGTCTCGGCGAGTTCCTCGGTGCACCAAATTCTTCATCTGGCCCCTCTGCTTTGAATACAAAACCTTGTTGGGCCGAGGTCCTCGGCCAAGTCAAGAAAAGCAGTTGCCTTCCAAGTGCCATCGGCGATGAAGCTAATGATGATGAACTTGCAGAAATCATCGGAGACACCAGAAAGGAGCTAGAGCCAAGGTACACCGTGTCTGCTTTGGATCCTAAGATGATCCTCGATTACATTGATCTACGGCACAGAGATCGAGACACCCTATACCCGATTTTCATTTGACTCTGGCCAAGTCACATGCTCACCCATTTCATCGAAGAGAAATGGAAATTTGAGAAGGCGAGAGGATCAAGAATGCTCGATTCAGGAAGAAAGTTCACGAGAAAAGCGTTGTCAAAATGACAGCGGATGAACTCATCAAAATTCAGTGGAAATCAAAGCCCTCGGCGACAACTTCCATACTATGCTGATTGGCAAGGAGCAAAAGTCAGGTTTGTTAAACTGGCTGAGGTTCACAATGTTGCAGCTCAACGCAACAAAGTTCCTCTGGCTGCAGTACTCTGCTCACCCTCTTGAAGAACATGCGGCACTGCTGATGACTTCCAGACTCTTTGAAGAAAATGCTAGTTCGGTGATCCTCCATTCCGACCCCGAAAACTGCTAGGAGCATCCACTAGTAGTGCGCTGAAGAACATGAAAGAAATCGGGACAAGCGCATCGATTCTTTGAAGAAATTCAACGATTCTCGGCTCCTCCTGGCCTACACCAACTCCTATCCTTCCATCTGCATCAGATGTGAGGAAGACCAAGAGCTGGGAAGGCGGTGCGATGTGAAGAAAAGGAAAGCATCGCTGCTTCAAATTCTTGACTCCGAAGAAAATGAAGCCTATGACCAGCTCGTTTGAAAATCAATGATGTTGTTCCAATCTCAACTATGCCATCAAAGGACCTTGTTCCTTTTGGTGAAGAATATGTGATCCCTAAGGATCGATGAAAAATCATACGACTGCCGTCGGTCTTGATTGATCAAAATTGAAGTGGATGTGATCCCTTCAACGCAATCATTCCTCGCCAATTGTCGGTGTACTAGGTAGGTACCCTAGTATCCCGAACCGTGCACGGGCGATTCTGACACCATAAGAAGGCTTTCCTAGTGACGCCAAGGTCCTCAAGTGGTTCCTTTGGAACCATTCAGAACAAAGTATTTAAGCCACGGAAGCAAGGCCCACAGCGAGGAGCTTGCCGAGAAAGCCTCAAGGCGCGAAGACAAGACCCGGCAAGAGGAGCTTGGGGAAGGCAGTGACGACAAGCTCCGGAGCGACAAAGGATTCAGCAGCGGCAAGGTGCATGCCGTGGCGAGCAACCTCTCCATCTCGCTCCAGCTCATCCACCAGCGTGTCGCCATGGAGCCATTCAGGCGTGCGTGTCAAGAAACTGTCTGTGCGGAGAAAGCAGCGGTGTGGCGGCCAGGCGAGGGTGCCATCGTGGCGGCGGTGGCGCCCACAGCGGTCCCTTTACGCCTTTGTTTAGGCGACATGGGCGGGCATTTAATGCTTTTGTCCCTTGCCGTCGGAGTTAGGTAGAATACCTTTGTACAAAGTAGCTGTACCAACCACAACTCATTTTCCCATTTTGCCCTGCGTTGCCACTTGTGGTGACCCCTTGAGCCTATAAAAGGAGGCCCATCATAGCGTAGAAGGGGTTCGGTTGATTCGACTCATTAGAGACTAGAGACACTCAAGCTGGGTTTTGTAGCTCTCATTGCTCCCTAGCAAGAACACAAGATAATCGGACAACAGCGGTAGGGTATTATATCTCGGAGAGCTCGAAGCTTCAGGTAAACTGCTAGGTATTGCGCCTCGATCTACTCTTGGCGCAATCTCCTTCCAAGAAAGGGACTCGGTCCGCCGAGTCCCATAGGTGTTCATGGTCACGATCAGCTTCCCGACATCTTTGGCGCGCCGGTAGGGGCGTCGAGGCTGTGTGAACCTGATCCGGCGTTCACCACGAGCAACATCTTCATCATCTTCATCAACATGCCGCACGAAGAAGGCCGGCGGCGTGACCAAATCGCGTCAAACCCACCACCGAACCCGGCGAGTGGTGGGGAAGGCGGCCCAGCGGGAAGCGGAACGTGAGGAAGCCCGTAATCGCTAAGCGCGAAGACGATAAGCGCCATGGTGCTTTCATGCACCGGCGTTAGATTAGCCAAGATCGAGCTGGTGGATCAGGGGGCGCTCAAGAACAGCTTAACGGCGCCAGCAGGCTGGATGCGAGTGGGGCCACGGTGGCCGGGCGGGATCTGCTCCTTCTAACATATTTAGAAGTCGAGCATATCCGCTCCTGCTTACCGTTCACCATTACCACCACCACTCAGCGAAGAAGCTTTGGCGACTCAAGCTGCTCTGGATTACCCTCAGGCAGAAAAGGTCGACGAATGGAGGCCACCATCCAGTCTCATCAGCTTTGCCAATGGCGGCGTTCGCGGCAACCAAGCACATCGCTGCCGGCGGGCGACAAAACGCGAGCAGTGGCGGCGAGACCTATGGTGCAACCACCATGCACTCTCCATCCGAGGCCAATGATCGACTTCGTCGGATCCACCTCGGCAGCGACTCCCGCTGCTTCATTGGATCCACGAGCTCGTCGTGATCAGCGCCATTCTTCAGAAGCGGCAACAAACGCTTCGAACTTCGCATCGGCGCCCGACGAAGCGGCGTCAATCCGACTAAGCGCGTTGGGCCCTACTGTAAGCGTGCATGCGCCCGGAACCGAACGGTGACTTGCCGTCTGGTAGGTTGCCGTGCATTCACTTTCGTGAGCTGCGGCAAGTCGCTGGCCCGACAAGAAAATTTCAAGCCAAGCGTGCGGAGAAGTGTGATGGCAGGGGCGCATCCGTCGAGTTCCTCGGCATCTACACCATCGTGGTGCAAGCTGCGGGGGCGAGGCGACAAGATCTCGCCAACTACTTCCCGGCGGTACTCAAGCCAAATGTCAGATCTTGGCTCATGCACTTGAGACAGCTCCATATCTTCTTGGGCAGATCCGTGCCATCGGTTTGTGGCGCCTTCACGGCGGCCACAAGCCTCATGGCCAAGAAGCGACCTTCATCGCTCACGGAAGGAAGGAGAGTCCTGCGGAAGTTCATCCGGAGATTGGCCGTGTGCACTACAACATCCCGGATGTCCACCACTGCGCGGTGATCAGCGTGTTTCATCGGAACATGGGCCGCGGGATGAGGAGAGATGGCGATGTGCAAAGTCAGGGCGTCGATGAGCTGTATGCCTGGCCACAAGTGTGCGCGTCTTTGAGAAGGGGAGAACTCGGGGAGAATCTGACGAGGATCGATAGTGAGGAGACCGCCCGGCAAAGAAGAGCCGGCGACGGAACAACGAGAAAGAAGAAGGGCAAATAAGTGCTGGTTATCGGCGATCGAGCAGCGGGACTGCCACCAAGAAAACCAACGTTAGTGGCTCGGCGAGGGTGCACTTGCTGCCATTGCCAAGTTGTGGCGGCCGACCAAAGCGGGACAGCTCAACAAGCGATCTGCAAGATCCACCGCACCAAGGGCCATGACCTCGAGCTACAAGAAGGTCGAGCAGCTTGTTGAACAGCGGCCTGATCTGAGCGCGACAAGGAAAGCCGGGAAGGTCTTTGGGGAGTTAGCAAGCGACCGGCCGGGGGCCTTGTAACAAGGCCAGCAATGCGGCAAGGAAGCGAACCTCCAGCGGCGACAAGGATAGCGGCAAGCAGCAGCGGCGATGAAGATATGGAAGATGGCCAGAGACGATGAGCAGAGTTTGAAAGCTACAGAGGTCCTCTGCGTTGAGGCGGTGTTCTCGCATACCTCACCGCCAACTCAAGCAATGTATCACGGGAGGTTAATGCGCAGGCCTCAAAAGTGGTCAGCCACGCCTATCATCTTTGATATTGAGGACCACATGATCGCATAAAGTGCGGTCGGGTGCTTGCCGATGTTGGTCTCACCAACTATCCGCAACCTCAAGGTCACAAGATGCTGGTTGTGGCGGGCGGCAAACCTGATCTCTCCTCGCGATGCTTGAAGCTTCAAATCACGACAGCGGCTCGAAGAGGCGGCACATTCAGGAATCAATCCGGGAAGGAGCAAGCTGAAGGGAAGATCACTTCTTGGTAACATTTGGCGCGAATAAACTTCAAATTGAGAGGAGTCACGTTCGGCGTTGCTGATTTTCCATGCCTTATAATGGGATACTTGGCGTCGGCCTTGCCAAGTTCATGGCAACCTCTCATTATGCGCTAACTTGCTCAAGATGCGGGCCCGATAAGTGTCATTCCTGTTCGCTGGCAACAAGATTTGCGGGAGGCAGCAGCTGCGAAAAAATAACCAAATCTTGCCGCTGAAGCTCGGGGAAGAAGAAGACCACTTTGTCGGCAAACTCGATGCCCACTCGACAACCGCACCTCTTGGTGCTGCGCTACCATCGAGGCGCACCATCGAGCTCCAGCATGCAAAGAAGGCGATGGCAGCTCCGCGAAGACCAAGAAGGTGCCGCCAGGAGGGCGACCTGGTGGTACCTTCACCATCGATGCCACTCTCGACCCTAAATAGGAAGAAGCGGCGCTCGTTGCTTTCCTGGGCGAAAATGTCGATGTGTTGCATGGCAATCGACATCCCTGGTGTTCAAGTAATTGAGCACCACTTAGCTGTCTTCATCGTGGCCCGTCAAGCAAAGAGTAGGAAGCGAGCGATGGGCGCCAGAATTCATGCGAGAAGAGATCAAGCTGGAAGCGAGGCCTTGTTAGAGGAGTGCTCCATCCTCGTGGTTGGCCAATCTGTAGTTGTTAGCAAGGCAAATGAAATGGAGACTTTGTATTGACTTCACGAGATGTTAATAAAGCTTGTCCCAAGACCCATTTCCCTTGCGCGCATCGACAGATTGTTGACTCCACGGTGGATGTGATTTGCTTTCATTTCTTGATGCATACTCAGGATATCATCGGATCTTCATGGCGAAGAGGATGAAGAAAACGCATTCATCACCATGTGGCACCTCTGTTTTTGTCCGGATGCCTTTTGGCTGAAGAATGTTGGTTCAACGTTTAAAGTAGTCCATGGCGCTTTTGAGCCGCAAATGCATAAAATGTAAGCCTACATGGATGACATAGTGGTCAAACAGAGACAAAGCAACTCTGGTTCAAGATTTAGATGAGACCTTTGCAAATCTGCAAGATCAACCTCAAGCTTAACAGAAGTGCGTGTTTGAGTCCTTCCGCCAAGCTTCTCGGGTTCTTCGTGTCTCAGTGAAATTGAAGCCAATCCCGACAAGATCAAGGCCATCGAGCAGATTGAAGCACCAAAGCGCGTCAAGGATGTAAGAAGACTTGCGGTTAATGGCTTCTCGGCGGAGTTTATCTCTGGATGCTGGCCAGCGCTGCCATTTTCAAGATTTTGAAAAGGCAGGTCAATGAAATGGACTCGAAGCGGAGCTGCGCTGCGAGACTTAAAGAGTACTATCCTCCACTCCAATACTTATACCTTAGCCACAAGAGAAGTTGCTGCTATACATAGCGGCAACCAATCAAGTGGTTAGTGCTGCGTTAGTAGCGGAGAGAGAGATGAGGAAACGTGGCAAGGCAGATGCATCCGGCGACAAGCGAGGCTTCACCGAGCAAGCTGGTCCCGACAAAAGCCGGATCCTGCAGGTTGCGAGAAAGAGACAGAAAAGGATGGTGCGGCGCCCGGTGTACTTTGTGATTCCCTTCTACGAGAGGCTAGCTCAAGGTACTCTTGTGTGCAGAAATTGCTTTTGACCTCCTCATGGCCTCAGAAAGCTAGCCATTACTTCCAAGCACATGAGATCACGATTGTCACTGCGCTTTCGTGAAGAGGATCTTGCAAAATCCGGAAGCAATGAGGATTGTCGGTGGGCCTTGGGCTATCAAGCTTTGGCCTCAAGTTTGGCACTTCAACTATCCAGAGCATTGGTAAAATTTATAGCAGAATGGGCGTAACACAAGATGAAGAAATTGGAGCGAGCATCCCGTCAAGGAGGCAAGTAAAGTGGCCGATGTGCTTTGTGGCGCCTTCTCGCTGCAAAGGCGGTCTTGCGGCGTGGTGCTTATCGCAGCGGAGAACACCTCAAGTACATATTGAATGCACTTTCCCAAGGAGCAAGCAACAAACAATCTGCGAGTATGAAGGCTTGCTTGCGACTTCGAGATAGCAGTGGACCTTGGGATCGAAGCTCATTGTTAGGGGTGACTTCATGACTTGTGATCCGCCAAGTGAATAAAGATTATCGAGAGTCAGTTGATGGAAGCCTCGTCGATGAAGTGAGAAGCTAGAAGAACACTTTGAAGGCACACCAAATGGAACATGTTCAAGAGCTCGAATGATATTCTTGATGGCATCCAAAGTCGCGGCGCTCAAGTTACTGTGGAACCAGGAATTTTGTGCTCAAGCTGCTCAGCCAACATGCAGCCATCAATTTGGCCAGAACAAGAAAAGGGAATTGATTTCTGGTGACTATTTTCCGCGAGCTACCCGAAAGCGCCACCATGAAGGTCCCCAGATCAACACCAAGAGTCTTTGAGGCGGTCTGCTCCAACAAGTCCTAGGGTTTGTTTCGTTGAGCGAGCGCTCCCAGCAAGTTTTGCTCGGCAAGCTTGCCGAGGGAACATCAAGCTGGCTGAGCCGCAGGTTCTTCCAGTAGAAGCGGTTGTTCCATGAGCAGCGAATGTGCCTTTAGTCCTTGTCGAGCCGAGCTCGGCATGGGCACAACCAGATTGTCCATTTCCTTGACGGGAGAACTTCGAAGAGCAAGAAGCGCGGAGAGAGTAGCGGCGAGTCAAGTATGCATCGGTTTATACGACAACCTGTCGAGAAGAAGACTCAGCGGTGTGAAATTGAAGTGTATTCACGGAAGATGGACGAAGGCATGGCGAGATACATGGAGGCATATGTGGTCACCACATTGGTGCAAGAGCACTTGCGGCAAAGCTTTCGGCAAGGTTTCTTCTGACCAGCAGCCTCCAGGATACAACGCACAAGTAACCAAGTGTGAGCGTGCGAGTTCCATTCCAAGCGAGATACCAGCCGGCTCAAGCTCTCTGGCGATCCCTTTATCCACAGCCATTTTTGATTACAGGGCTGAGCATCCTCGGCCCCTTTCCCGGTGGCAAGGGGCTTTGAGAGTACTTATGCGTTGCAATCGAACAGTTCACAAAGTGGCGGAAGTGGAAGCGATGAGGAAGAGTGACAACCGCGATCGTGATCGAGTTCTTCAAGTCAATTGTTTTCGTTTGGGGATTCTAGGGATCATCACCGACAACGGCACCGAGTTCTGATCGCACCTTCATGCGTCGTCCAGATCTTGGCGCAAAGATGCGCTTTAACATTGCTCATCAGAAGCAGCGGTCAGCGAAGGCGCAAGCAGCTGAAGTGCTGCGAGGACTCAAGGCAGGATGCACAAGGAAGAAAGCTGGATTGAGGAGCTGCGGTGGTTCTTTGGTCGATTAGGGCGGCGTAAATCGAGCCATTGGCGGACACCTTTTCGCTCTAGTCTATGGAGCGGAGCGATTCTCCCCACAGAACTCATATCTGGGTCACCTCGTGTACTAAAAATGATGAAGCTTGAGAGAAACAGCTGCGACAAGATGACACGCTGCTCTCCTTGGAGGACCGTCTTGAGGAGAACTCTTTGTCACGTGCTCGTTTTGACAAGCTTTAGCGCTACCATAAGCGCAAAGTTAGTGCAGAAGTTCGAGGCGACCTTGTTCTTGGGCGTTCAATCTGCCAAGAATTCCAACAATCGGCGCCAAAGTGGGAAGGCCCTTATCGGGTGGCAGTCACTAGGCCTGTATTGTCATATGAGCCAAGAAGATGGCGTTCAGTTGAGCAACTCTGGAACATAGAGCATCTTCGTAAGTTTTACCCATAGAGGTATGATTCACGGAACCGTTCAAGCAACCACCTTCTATACAAATCTTGTCGATGTTGCATGTAATCCTTTGTACAAAGCGAGGCCTGGACCCGTGCATCGATAAAGCTCATGTATTTACAACTTAAATACATGCTTTCATAATCCTTTTTGCATGTGTTATCTAACATTTGTGACATCCACACCGTAACAATAACGAGCCACAAGGCTCCATAACTTTATGACAAGAAACCCAATGTGAGTTATTTCAAAGTCTTCGTGCTAAATGTTGATTAGAGATCCTCATCACAATGCTAAATTTGCAACCAAAGCACATGAAGGTTTTATGCTTGGTTACGAAAGGACTCACACACCTACAGTAGTCTTCAACAACGCTTCACAAGGTTGTTGAAACTGAGATGCGGTTCGATGAAACTAATGGCTCGCAAAGAGAGCACCTACCTTCTAGTGATAGATGAACCAGCACCGAGGATTCTATCAAGTTCAAGGCGCCGAGGATGTCATTCCCATCAAGAATCTGTCAAGAATTCATTCCAACATGAAGAACGCCGAGCTGATGCACCTCAAGATAATGCTGAAGAAAATGGTGTCAAGAAAATGCTGATCAAATTCTCGACGACAACCAGCTCATCCTCGCTGCAAAAGAAGTGCAAGTTGAAAAGATCATCGATGACATTGAAGCACCAGGTCCTCTCACACGCCAAAAGCTTCACATTTATCTAACTTTGTGGGCACTATGCTTTGTCTCTATCACAGAGCCCACTAAGGTAGATGAAGCATTTCGAGCCCGAGTGGATTCAGGCCATGCAAGAAGAATTACATCAGCCGAGCTCAACAATGTCCGGAACTGTCAAACGTCCCGATCCTCGCAAGCATAATATCATTGGCACAAAGTGGATCTACCGCAACAAGCAAGATGAAATGGCCTTGTGGTGAGGAATAAGGCACGACTTGTAGCTCAAGGCTACACACATTGAAGGAATTGATTTTGATGAAACTTTTCACCTGTTGCTAGACTTGAGGCTATTCGCATATTTGCTTATGCTAACCATCATGATATCACTTTATATCAAATGGATGTGAAAAGTGCATTCCTCAATGGTAAGCTTGAGGAAGAAGTATATGTTGCTCAACCCCTGTGTTTTGAAGATCCAAAGAATCTCGACAAAGTCTTCAGACTCAACAAGGCCCTCTATGGCTCAAGCAGCCCCTCTAGCGTGGTATGATACTTTGAAGGAATTCTCATGAAGAATGGCTTCACACCCGTTCACTCGACCCTACTCTCTTTTACTAAATCTTATGATGGTGAACTATTTGTGTGCCAAATATACGTTGATGATATTATCTTTGGTTGTACTAACCAACGTTATAGTGATGAATTTGCCTATATGATGAGTGAAGAATATCAAATGTCTATGATGGAGAGTTGAAATTCTTCTTAGGTCTTCAAATTCTTCAACAATAAGAATGGCATATTCATATCTCAGAGAAATACCTCAAAGATGTTCTGAGGAAATTCGCATGCAAGATTGCAAAGGCGCTAAAATTCTATGCCCACAAATGGCCATCTATGCAATCGATGAAAATGGTATTGACTTCATCACAAGGTATACCGCCCATGATTGGTTCTTTATTGTACTTATGTGCATCTAGGCCAGATATAATGCTTAGTGTTTGCATGTGTGCCCGATTTCAAGCTACACCAAGGAATCACACCATAAGGCTGTGAAGCATATTCTTCGATATCTAGCTCACACACCAACACTAGGATTATGGTACCCCAAGGGCTCGCTTTTGATCTCATTGATATTCGACTGACTATGCTGGTGATCGTGGACCGCAAGTCAACATCTGTACTTGTCATTTCTCGACGATCTTTGGTCCGTTGGTCCTCAAGAAACAGAATCGCGATCACCGCTTCATCGCGAAGCTGAGTACATTGCTGCTGGTTCTTGTTGTGCTCAATTGCTGGATGAAGCAAACTCTCAAGGATTATGGCATCAACGTGAAGAATGTGCCTCTCATCGTGACAATGAGAGTGCCATCAAGATTGCTCACAACCCACCAACACTCAAGACAAAGCACATTCAGATTCGCCATCATTTTCTTCATGATCATGTGTTGAAGGGCTACATCTTTATTGATCATGTGAAGATCAAGAACAGCTAGCCGATATCTTCACAAAGCCCTTGGATGAGAAGAGATTTAGTGTTGCGTGTGAGCTAAATATCTTAGAATCTTCAATGTTCTTTGAAAAGGACACTCATCCTAACACTTATGCAAAATTGATGACTTAGATGTGCAACACATGAAGAAACGTTTTCTTCAATCAATGAAGAACAACACTCTAAGTGTGAAGAAATTAATGAAGAATTTGATTCTCGTAACCCTACTACAATTGTACGCTGTGTCTGAAATCATCATTCTTATACGGTGGGTCACGCCACCACCAAAGTTGAAAATCTTCAATTTGAGTTTTTCCTCGCTTTTGAAATTCTTCAGCTTTTTCAAATTCTTCAACTTTGCAAAATCTTCACTGCTTCCGCTGCTTTTTTATTATCATATATATATATATATATGGGTTTATGTCCTCACAAGATTCACTTATGGCTATTTCTTCAAGTTGTATTTTCCGCTAAGTGAATGTGATCGACCCTTCCCTCTATGCTATACTCAACCCAATCTATTCACAAATTCTTCATGCTGCTCTATTTGAAACTCGCTCAAAATCTTCACCGTGTCCTTGTCACCAAGAAATTGCAAACGGAACTTTAAACTAATCTTATCCAAATTTTCGCTTTGCCGCCAAACCGCTCCGCTCTCCACGATAGACTTATCTATTCACCCACGATCTAACACGATCTCCACTTTTCAAGACGTGGGTGACACATGTCAAGTTTAATGAGAAGGGTCAGGCACGCTCGTCCTAAATCTTCGGTGAACAGTTTTTCACTGCGACTATAAATACCCCTCTCCCCTTCCTCACTTCCTTTACTCGCCGACCATTTCTCTCCCGCCGAGCTTCAACCCTAGCGCTACCGCTACTCCATCGTCACGGTGAGGAAGAGCTTCAACGCCGACTCGTCAGCTGCCAGATCAAGACCGCCACACGGAAATCTTCACTCATTGTCGCCAGAGCTGTCTTCCTCCGCCGAAGTTAGGGTGGAAGATCTGAATCGACGAGCTTCAAATCTACACTTCACTTCGTCGTGTTCTTCATCCAGGTAATTAAAAGTTACTTTTACGCCTCTTTGATTCAAATTTTCTACAAAATCTTCAAAGGTGTTTTATTCTTCAAATCCTCACACACAAAACACCTCACTAGTCATCTATTCTGATTCGCTTTCTAAGCATCATTTTTCTTCAAGATTCCTCAATTGTGTGGATCCTCGATCTATACAACTCGAACCTAAGACAAAGAACGCTTAGTGAAATTCTTCAAGGCTCATCCGTCAAATTCTCAAACTTGTTCTTTTGAAAACCTTCGAGAACGATATGACCTCTCCAAATTCCTCGCAACTATACTCTGCTCATAGGTACTCATGTCCGCCGCTGAATCACTAGGTTCTCATCAACTTAACTCATTTGCGCTGCTCCTCAAGAAAAGTTGCATACTTCTTCAGAGAATTCGATTGTTCAAATTCCTCAACTGAAGAATATGGCAGACGGTAAGAAGCCACAGAAAGGAGGAAAGAGGCCTGAGGTCATGACTGCTTTTGAAATACCTGAGGACATCTATGCTGACTATTGCACACCTGATGAGGC
The DNA here is from genome assembly GCA_021605205.1 of Aegilops longissima. NCBI lineage: Eukaryota > Viridiplantae > Streptophyta > Magnoliopsida > Poales > Poaceae > Aegilops > Aegilops longissima. The sequence continues at coordinate 58,242 of JAHIAM010002072.1, read as the reverse complement.
CAAGTTCGAAAGGAGAACAAAAATCAGCACAAGGTGTGCATACAGAGGATTGAAAGGAGATGGGCAAGAGAATGGAGGGAGTAAAGGTATGTAACTCCAAAGTATATGAAGAAATTCGCACTTAATCCTCCATGCCCAAGAGCTCCATTGGCACTGCCAAGAAGTCAATTCCCACCAAAGATCAAGCTGGTGAGGATTTTCCAAGAATGGGCCAAACGCTGCCAAGTTGGCAAGACAAGCCAAAGAAGCAAAGGAGGAAATTCAATGAAGACTCGCCATGCCGCTGCCACCGAGGCCTCCGCAAGCCTAGGAAATCAATGGCAAAGAAGCCCACACAAGCCAAGTGCTTCACCAACAAGGCCTCACGGCCTAGTTCTCAAGAATGCCCTCACGGCCAGATCTTCAAAGCCCTCACGCCAATTCCTCATGCTGCTCCTACTCCTCCAAAATCCTAAGCTCCTCTTCCAAAGTCCTCACCTGTTCCGCAAAGTCCTCAAGACTGCAGCATCCGCCACGTGCAAAGGACTGCAGAGCATCTCTATTGCCTTCTGTGTCTCAAATGAAGTTCCTCACCTGCACCAAATTCTTCATCCGCCCCACTCGCTGAAGACAAAGGCAACGACCTGACGAGGTCCTCGCCAAGTCCAAGAAGAAACAGGTTGCTTCCAAGTGCCATCTCGACGATGAAGCTGATGATGATGAACTTGCGTAAATCATCGAGACACACAAGAAAGGGCCGCTTAGAGCCAAAGGTACACCTGTACATCGCTTTTGATCCTAAGATGATCCTCGACACATTGATCTCGCACAAGGATCCGCAAACCCCTATGCCCGATTTTCATTTGACTCCGCCAAAGTCACATGCTCACCCATTTCATCATCAAGAGAAATGGAAATTTGAGAAGGCCAGCAGATCAAGAAGGCTCAACCCAGAAAGAGAAGTTCTTCGAAAAAACGTTGTCAAAATGACAACGGATGAACTCATCAAAATTCAGTCTGAAATCAAAGCCCTCAAATGACAACTTCAACGCTTACTATGCTGATTGGCAAGGAGCCAAAGTCAGGTTTGTTAAACTGACCGAGAAGTTCACCAATGTTGCAGCTCCAACGCAACAAGAAGTTCCTCCAGCTGAAGCCCCGCTTCAGCCCATCAAGAACATGCCAAGACCGCCGATGACTTTCAGATCGCTGAAGAAAATGCTAGTTCCAGTGGCTGACTACCCATTCCAGCCGCCAAGAAATTGCTAGGGCATCCACTAGTGGTGCGCTCAAGAACATGAAGAAGTCAGGACAACCGTGACTGGCCATACCAAGAAATTCAACCAGATTCTCAGCCCTCCCGCGCTTACACTAACTCCTATCCTTCCATCCGCATCGATGTGAGGAAGACCAAGGCTGCAGAGCGAAAGCTGCAGTGAAGAAAAGGAAAGCATCACCGCTTCAAATTCTTCAGTTCAAGAAAATGAAGCCTATGACCAGCTCTCGCTTGAAAATCCAATTGATGTTGTTCCAATCTCAACTATGCCATCAAAGGACCTTGTTCCTTTGGTGAAGAATATGTGATCCCTAGCGGATCTGATGAAGAAAATCCTTCACGCTTCACGTCAAAGGCAGATTGATCAAGAAATTGAAGTGGATGTGATCCTTCAACACCAATCATTTCCTCGCCAATTGTCGGTGTACTAGAGTAGGTACCCTAGTATCCTTAACTCGCGTAATCGGGCAGTTGCAGTACTCCCGCTGCAAGGCTTTCCTAGTGACCGCTAAGTCCTCCGTGGTTCCTTTGGAACCATTCAAGAACAAAGTATTTAAGCCACGGAAACAAGGCTCCGCAAGAGGAGCTTGCCGAGAAAGCCACCAAGGCCCGCAGAAGACAAGACCCCGCAAGAGGAGCTTGCCGGAAGGCTTGGTGAGCGACAAGCCCCGAGCGACAAGGATTCAGCCGCTGCAAGGTGCATGCCGTGGCAGCAACCTCTCTCCATCTCCGCCTCCACTCATCCACCAACGTGTCGCCATGGAGCCATTCCAGCGCAGGTGTCAAGAGGCTGTGCAGCCAGCTTGAGAGCAGCGTAAGCGGCGCCGACAGGTGCCATCGCGGCGGAAGGTGGCCCCTGACGGTCCCTTTCCAGACTGCTTAGGCGATATGGACTGGCATTTAATGCTTTTGTCCCTTGTCAGTCGAGAGTTAGGTAGAATACACTGACAAAAGTAGCTGTACCAACCACAACTCATTTTCCCATTTTGCTCCTCACACGCTAAGCACTTGTGGTGACCCCTTGAGCCTATAAAAGGAGGCCCATGCTAACGAGAAGGGGTTCGCTGGTCTGACCTCATTCGAGACTAGAGACACTGCTAGGTTTTGTAGCTCATTGCTCCTAGCAAGAACACAAGATAATCAGACAAGCAGCAGAGGAGTATTATATCTCCGAGAGCTCCGGCTGGGTAACTCGCTGCAGTGCATCGCCGATCCGCTTCTTCACAAGAATCTCCGCCCCCACCGAACCGAAGGGACTCGGTCCGCCAGTCCCATAGGTGTTCATGGGTCACGATCAGCTTCTCGACATCTTTGGCGCGCCAGAAGGCCGAGGTCTGTGGAACTTGATCCGCGCTCACACGAGCAACATCTTCATCATTCATCAACATGCCACCAAGAAGAAGGCTTCGCGGCAGCAGAGCCGTCTGCTAAACCCACCACCACCGAGCCGACGAGTGGTGGGGAAGACGCTGGCGGGAGAGCGGACGCCGACGAGAAGCCTGCGACGCTAGGCGCGAGATCGAGAAGCGCCATGGTGCTCGCAGCACCAGCGCGCTCGCTGGCCAAGATCGAGCTGGTGGATCCGGACGCCAAGAACAGCTATGCGCGCCAACAGTTGGTGCGAGTGGGGCACGGTCGCTCGACGGGATACTGCCCTTCTAACATATTTAGAAGTCCGGCATATCCCGCCTCGCACCGCTCACCATTGCCACCCACCACTCAAGCAGTAAGCTTTGGCGCGAGCTCAACCGCTTCCCGGATTACCCTCCGACGGCAGAGAAGGTCGACGAATGGAGGGCCACCATCCGTAGTCTCATCAGCTTTGCTAATGGCGACGCTCCGCTGCAATTATTACGCTGTCAAAGGGCGAGACGACAAGGCACGAAGGTGGCGATGAGACCTATGGTGGTGCAAACCATGCACTCTCCATCCCGAGGGTTAAGATCGCCGACTGGCCGGATCCACCTCGACAATGACTCTAATCGCTTCATTGATCCACGAGCTGCCGTGATCGCCGCCAAGTTCTTCAAGAACGGTAACAAGAAGACGCCGAACTCGTGATCGAAAGCCAAGAGAAGCGCGCGTCAATCCGATTAGCGCTGGGCTTCGTCGACGCATGCGCTTGGGGAACCAGTGATTTGCCATACGCCGTAGGTTGCCGCATTCATTCACCGTGAGCTGCGGCAAGTCCACCGCCCGACAAGAAAATTTCAAGCCAAACGCGCTGTGAGAAGTGTGATGGCAGGACGATCCGTCAGAGTTCCTCAAAGATCTACACCATCGTGGTGCAAGCTGCAGGGGACGAGACGACAAGATCCTCGCCAACTACTTCCTTCACCGGTACTCAAGCCAAATGTCGATCTTGGCTCATGCACTGCCGGACAGCTCCATATCTTCTTGGCAGATCCGCGCTATCAGCTTGTCGGGCGCTTTCACGGGCGGCCACAAGCCTCATGGCTAAGAGAGCGACCTTCATCTGCTCACCCAAGGAAGGAGAGTCCTCGCGAAGTTCATCCAGAGATTCAGCCGTGTGCACTACAACATCCTGTATGTCCACCCCGCCAGGTGATCAGCGGTTTCATCGTAACATGTGGAACCGCAGGATGAGGGAGGAGATGGCGATGTGCAAAGTCAAGGACGCCGGGTGAGCTGTATGCCCGCCAACAAGTGTGCACGTGCCGAGGAAGGAGGAGACTCCTGAGAGAATGCGTAGCAGGATCCGAGCAGGAGGAGACCGCCCGCAAAGAAGAGCCAGCGACGGAACAATGTAAAGAAGAAGGGCAAATAAGCAAGAAGGTCGAGCAGTCCCAAGACGGGACTGCTACCAAGAAAGCCAACGTTAGTGGCTCCGCGAGAGATTGCCGCTAACACCGACCGCTAAGTTGTGGCGGCCGACAAGCCGGACAGCTCCAACAAACAAGACGCAAGATCCACCGCACTAAGGGCCATGACCTCCGTGAGCTGCAAGAAGGTCGAGCAGCTTGTTGAACAGCGTAAAGTTGAGTAACAGCTGCGCGACAAGGAGAAAGCCCAGAAGGTGCTGGGGAGTTAGGCAAGAAGCGCACTGCCGGGAGGACGCCGCTGCAAGGCCAAGCAGCGGCAAGGAGACAGACTCCTCGCGCCGCGATAAGGATGACGATTGACGCATTTACGACGATGAAGATATGGAAGATGACGTAGACCGATGAGCAGGAGTTTTAAAGCCACAGAGGTCCTCTGCGTTGAGGGCGGTGCTTCTTCCCGCATACACCACACCGCCAACTCAAGCAATGTATGCGGAGGTTAATGCGCAGGCCCTCAAGTGGTCCAAAGACGCCTATCATCTTGATATTGAGGACCACCATGATCGCATAAGTGCGGTCGGGTGCTTGCCGATGTTGGTCTCACCAACTATCCGCAACCTCAAGGTCACCAAGATGTCAAGGATGACGGCGGGCCGGCTTAAACCTGATCTCCTCCGCAGGCTTCGTAAGCTTCAAATCCTCGACAACAGCTCAAGAGACCGCACATTCCAAGGAATCAATCCAGAAGGAGCAAGTTGAAGGGGAAGATCACCTGCCGTAACATTTGGCAATGTAGATAAACTTCAGGACCGAGAGGGTCACGCTCGACGCTGTTGATTTTCCATTGCCTTATAATGGATACTTGGTCATTCCAAAGACTTGCCAAGTTCATGGCAACCTCTCATTATGCATACAACTTGCTCAAGATGCCAGGCCCGATAAGTGTCATTCCTGTTCATGGCGATAAGATTTACCGAGGCAGCAGCCGCTAAAAAATAGCAAATCACTTGTCACCAAGCTCCCTTGGGAAGAAGAAGACCACTTTGTCCGCAAGAGCTCGATGCCCACTCCGCAACCGCACTTCTTCTGAGTGCTGCGCTACCATCGAGGACGCACCATCGAGCTCCACCGGCAAGTGCAAGAAGACGATGGCAGCTCCACCAAGACCAAGAAGGTGCCCGCCAAGGAGGACTACACCGGTGGTACTTCACCATCGCTGCACTCGACCCTAAATAGGAAGGCGCGCTGCTGTTTCCCCATGGGCGAATGTCGGCGTGTTTGCATGGCAACTGTCTTCACATCCCCTGGTGTTCCTGTGAAAGTAATTGAGCACTACTTAGCTGTCTGCCTTCATGCGGGGCTGGCCAAGCGTAAAGTCGAAGGTGCAAGGAGCGCCAAGAATTCATTGCGTAAGAGATCAAGAACCGGAAGCAGCAGTGTCTTGTTAGAGGAGTGCTCCATCCTACGTGGTTGGCCAATCTCGTAGTTGTTCAAGAAGCAAATGGGAAATGGAGACTTTGTATTGACTTCACAGATGTTAATAAAGCTTGTCCCAAAGACCCATTTCCCTGCCGCCAAGATCGACCAGATTGTTGACTCCACGGCCGGATGTGATTTGCTTTCATTTCTTGATGCATACTCAGGATATCATCGATCTTCATGGCGAAGAGGATGAAGAGAAAACTGCATTCATCACCCCATGTGGCACCTAATGCTTTTGTACGGATGCCTTTTAACTGAAGAATGTTGGTTCAACGCTTGCAAGAGTAGTCCATGACGCTTTTGAGCCGCAAATGCATAGAAATGTAGTAGCTTACATGGATGACATAGTGGTCAAGAGCAAGGACAAAGCAACTCGTTCAAGATTTAGATGAGACTCTTGCAAATCTGCGCAAGATCAACCTCAAGCTTAACCCCGAGAAGTGTGTTTCAGTCCCTTCCGCAAGCTTCGGTTCTTCGTGGTCTCTCGGGGAATTGAAGCCAATCCCGACAAGATCAAGGCCATCGAGCAGATTGAAGCACCAAAGCTGCCAGCCAAGGATGTACAAGACTTGCCGGCTATGTGGCTGCTCTCAAAGAGGTTTATCTCTAGGTTCTGCTGAAGCGCTCGCCATTTTTCAAGATTTTGAAAAAGGCAGGTCCAATGAAATGGACTCTGGCTTGAGGCTGCGCCAGCAGACTTAAAGAGGTACCTGCCCTCCACTCCAATACTTGTCGCACCTAGGCCACAAGAGAAGTTGTCTGCTATACATAGCGGCAACCAATCAAGTGGTTAGTGCCATGTTAGTAGCGGAGAGGGAGATGATGAGGAGCCAAAGACCAAGGCAGATGCATCCAAATGGCTGCTGTGGGGCTTCACCGACAAGCTCCGTCCCGATAAAGACGGATCTGCACAGGATTGCGAGAAAGGATGTAAAAGGATGGTAGCGCCCAGTGTACTTTGTCGGGCCTCTTCTACAGGGGCTAGCTCAAGGTACTCTTGTGTGCAGTAAATTGCTTTTCAGCCTCCTCATGGCCTCTAGAAAGCTGCTACCATTACTTCCAAGCACATGAGATCACAGCTTGTCACCGCTTCATCAAGAGGATACTGCAAAATCCGTAGCAACAGGCAGGATTGTCGAGGGCACCGAACTGTCAAGCTTTGGCCTCAAGTTTGAAAGCACTTCAACTATCCAAAGCAGAGCATTGGTAAAATTTATAGCAGAATGGACGCCAACACAAGATGAAGAAATTCGAGACGAGCATCCCCGCAAGGAGGCAAGTAAAGAGTGGCTGATATTTTGACGGCGCCTTTTCTCTGCAGCAGGCGCAGTGCTAACAAGTGGTGCTTATCGCACCCACGGAGAGAACACCTCAAGTACATAGTTCAATGCACTTTCCCAAGGAGCAAGCAACAAACAATACCGCAGAGTATGAAGGCTTGCTTGCCGGACTCAGGATAGCAAAGGACCTTGGGATCAGGAAGCTCATTGTTAGGTGACTCGCAGCTTGTCGTCCGCCAAGTGAATAAAGATTATCAGAGTCCGCTGATGGAAGCCTACGCCGATGAAGTGAGAAAGCTAGAAGAACACTTTGAAGGCCTCGCAAATGGAACATGTTCCAAGAGCTCGTAATGATATTGCCGATGGCTCACAAAGCGCCAAGGCCAAGTTACTTCGTGGAACCAGGAATTTTGTGCTCAAGCTGACTCAACCAATCAGTAACGCCATCAATCGGATGTAACAAGAAGGGAAGTTGATCGTGACTATTTTCCGACAGAGCTACTTCTAAACCGCCACCGCCAAGGTCCCCAAGATCAACACCAAGAGTGCCGAGGAGCAGTCCGCTCCAACAAGTCCTAGGGTTTGTTTCATAGCTGCACGCTCCCAACAAGTTTTGTTCGCAAGCTTGTCGGGGAACATCAAGTTCGGCCGAGCCGCAGTGTTCTGCCGAGAAGCTGTGTTGTTCCCTGCAGCAGCAGATGTGCCTTTAGTCCTTGTTGTCGAGCCAGAAGCTCCAAAGATGGGCACAACAGATTGTCCATTTCCTTCAGACAGAGAACTTCCCAAGAGCAAGAAGAAGCGGAGAGAGAGTAGCCCGCAGTCAAGTATGCATCAGCTTGTCGACAACACGCTGTATGTAAGAAGACTCAACGTGTGAAATTGAAGTGTATTCACCGGAAGATGGATGGCTGCTGGCAGAGATACATGGAGGCATATGTGTCACTACATTGGTGCAAGAGCACTTGCCTGCAAAGCTTTCCGCAAGGTTTCTCTCCGGGCCGACAGCCCTCCGTGATGCAATCGCACAAGTAACCAAGTGTGAAGCGTGCTGCCCATTCCAAGCAGATACACCAACCAGCTCAAGCTCTAGACGCATCCCTTTATCCTGGCCATTTTCGGTCCTGGGTTTGACATCCTCGCCCCTTTCCCGAAGTTGTCGGGGCTTTTGAGTACTTGTACGCTGTAATCGATAAGTCTACAAAGTGGCCGGAAGTGGAAGCAGTGAGGAAGGTGACAACATAGCAGCAACAAGTTCTTCAAGTCAATTGTTTTCCGCTTTGGGATTCCTAACAGATCATCACCGGCAACGGCACATAGTTCACGAGTCGCGACCTTCATGCAAGACGTCCAAGATCTTACGCCAAGGTCTCGCTTTGCTTCGTTGCTCATCCGAGAAGCAACGGTGCAGAGAGCGCAACGCCGAAGTGCTGCGAGGACTCAAGACAGGATGCACAAGTGCGGAAGAAATCGGATTGAGGAGCTGCCGTGGTTCTTGGTCGATTAGGACGACGCCAAATCGAGCCATTGGCAGCATAATTTTCGCTCTAGTCTATGGAGCAGAGGCAGTTCTCCCCACGGAACTCATATACGGGTCACCTCGTACTCGCTATGATGAGTTTGAGCAAGAGCAGCCGCGATAAGATGACACGCTGCTCCTTGAGGAGGACCGTTTTCAGGCTGCTGTACGAGCTGCTCGTTGTTCAAAGCAAGCTTTGCGCCGCTACCATAGGCGCAGTTAGTGCCAAGTTTCCGAGGAAGGCGACCTTGTTCTTCGGAGCGCTCAATCTGCCAAGAATTCCAATAAGTCGACGCCAAAGTGGGAAGGCCTTATCGGGTGAAACGAAGTCATAGGCCTCAAGCGCTGTCCGCTTTGAGATCAAGATGGCGCCTGCTGAGCAACTCCCTGAACATAGAGCATCTTCAGAAGTTTTATTTATAGGGCGGGTTGTGGAACCTGCTCCGCAACCACCTTTTGTACAAGTCTTGTCGATGTTGCATGTAATCCTTTGTACAAAGCCGGGCGCAGACTCGCGCATCAAGTAGTTTTATGTGTTGCGCATAACTTGTCAAATACATGCTTTCATAATCCTTTTTGCATGTGTTATCTAACATTTTGTGCAGCATCCACACCTGGTAAGCAATAACGAGCCACAAGGCTCCATAACTTTATTTCTCTTCTTTCTTCTCTTCTCAAAGAAAGAAAGGTTCATCCACCCACAAGTTAGCGGGGAGGAGAAGATAATGGTGTGGGCCACCAAGGCCGCCGAGGAAGTATCGCTTGTCGGGAAGCAAACACGTAAAAGCTAAGTTGCAGTTGCATCCTCGAGGGCTGTCAACAGAAGAAACCTTGCCGGAAAGCTTTGCCAAGAAGTGCTCGCGCCTACAATGTGGTGACCACATATGCCTCCGCGTATCTCCTCAACAAGCTTTCGGTCCATCTTCCGATGAATACATTTCAATTTCAATTCGCTGAGTCTTCTTCTCAGAGGATGTTGTCAACAAACTGGTACATACTTGACTGCCGGCCACTCTTTCCGCTTCTTCTTGTTCTTCGGAAGTTCTCCCGTTCAAGGAAATGGACGATTCATCGTCATGTTGGAGCTTGTGGCTCGGCTAACAAGGACTAAAGGCACATTCATTGCCGCGGAACATCAGCTTACGGCAAGAACTCGCGGTTCGCCGAGTTGATGTTCCCCGCAAGCTTGTTGAGCAAAACTTGTCGGGAGCGCTCCTTCAACGAAACAAACCTTGGGGTTTTTAGAGCGTATCGCCTCAAGACTCTTGGCGTTGATCTTGGGACCTTCGCATGCGGTCGATGGTAGCTCACCGAAAATAGTCGCTTTAAATCAATCTCTTCTTGTTTTGTATGACTTGATGGCGCATACCGAGTCAGCTTGAGCACAAAGATCCCTGGTTCCACAGTAACTTGAGTGCGGCGCACTTTGACAAAGCCATCAGCAATATCATTCTCGAGCTCTTGAACATGTTCCATTTGTAGGCCGTCAAAGTGTTCTTCTAGCTTCTCACTTCATCAACGAGGCTTCCATCAACGGACTGATAATCTTTTGTTCACTTGGCACGCATAAGCTGCGAGTCACCCCGACAATGAGCTTGATTCCAAGGTCTACTGCATTTCGAGACGGCAAGCAAACCTTCATACTCGCAGATTATTTGTTGCTTGCTCCTTGGGAAAGTGCATTTGACTATGTACTTGAGGTGCTCTCCTGGTGCGAGCGAGGCAGACGCCAAGACGGGCGCCTTGCAGCGAGAAGGCACCATCAAAATACATCAGCCATTCTTTACTTGCCTCCTTGACGGGATACTGCTCGAATTTCTTCATCTATGCTACGCCCATTCTGCTATGAACTCCGCCTGCTCGCTTTTGATAGTTGGAAGCTTTCAAACTTGAGGCCAAAGCTTGATAGTTCCAAAGGCTCACCGACAATCCTGCCTGCTGCTTCGGATTTTGCAATATCCTCTTCACGGAAAGCGAGTGACGACTGTTATCTCATGTGCTTGGAAGTAATGACGCAGCTTTCTCGAGGCCATGAGGAGGTCGAAAAGAAATTTCTGACACCAGTACTCTCGACCTAGCCTCAGAGAAGGGAACTGAAAGTAGACTGCCGCACCATCCTTTTCTGCATCTTCTCGCAAACCCAAGCAGATCCGTCTTCTTGACCAGAGCTTGTCGGTGAAGCCCTCGCTTGTCGCGGATGCACCTCTGTTGCCGGGCTCATCATCTGCCTCCTTCCACATTAACGCAGCACTAACCACTTGATTGGTTTCCGCTATATAAGCAGCAACTTCTCTTGTGGCTTAGGTGCGATAAGTATTGGAGGAGGAGATACCCTTTAAGTCCTGCAGCAGCCTCCGCCGGGAGTCCATTTCATTGACCCGCCTTTTCAAACCTTGAAAATGCAAGGTATGCCAGACCCAGAGATAAACCTGAGAGCAGCCACCAACCGGCAAGTCTTTGTACATCCTTGACGCGCTTTGTGCTTCAATCTGCTCAATGGCCTTGATCTTGTCGGGATTGGCTTCAATTCCCGAGACATTTAAGAACCCGAGAAGCTTGCGGAAGGAACTCCAAACACGCACTTCCCGGTTGAGCTTGATGTTGATTCGCAGATTTGCAAAAGTCTCATCTAAATCTTGAACTGGGTTGTTTGTTCTGTTTTGACCACTATGTCATCCATGTAGGCTTCACATTCTGTGCATTTGTGGCTCAAAAGCGCCATGGACTACTCTTGCAAACGTTGAACCAAAGACTTTAGCCCAAAAGGCATCCGATAAAGCAAATTGCGTCACATGGGGTGATGAATGCGGTTTTCCTCATCCTCTCTCGCCATGAAGATCTGATGATATCCTGAATATGCATCAAGAAATGAAAGCAAATCACATCCATCCATGGAGTCAACAATGGTCAATACGCGGCAAGGGAAATGGGTTTTGGGACAAGCTTTATTAACACTGTGAAGTCCATATGTAGTCTCCATTTCCCATTTGCCTTTCGCATAACTACCGGATTGGCCAACCACGCGGATGGAGCACCTCCCACAAGGCCCGCCGCTTCAGCTTTCTTTGATCTCTTCGCGAATTCTGGCGCCCACCGCCTGCTTTCTCGATTTTGCTCCACGGGTGCCAAGGTGAGGACAGACGGCTAGGTGATGCTCAATTACCTTTCCGGGAACACTGGGATGTCGACGTTATGCAAACACGCCGACATTCGGCCGCAGAAAGCAACGAGCGCCTTTCCTATTTAGGGTCAAGCGCAGACTGATGGTGAAGGTACCACCTGTCGCCCTCCTTGGGCACCTTCTTGGTCTTCGGCGGAGCTGCCATCATCTTCTTGCACTTGCCGGTGGAGCTCGATGGCGCTCCTCGACGGTAGCGCAGCACCAAGAGGTGCGCTTGCCGGAGTGGGCATCGAGATCTTGCCGACAAAGTGGTCTTCTTCCCCGGAGCTTGCGGCAAGTGATTTGTTATTCGTCAGCAGCTCGCTGCCTCCTAAGAATCTTGTCGGCGCAGATAAGAGCATCTTTCTTGTCGCCATGGACAGAAATGACACTTATCGGGCTAGGCATCTTGAGCAAGTTGTATGCATAACGAGAGGCTGCCATGAACTGGCGAGTGCTGGACGCCAAGTATCCCATTATAAGGCAATGGAAAATCGCGACGCTTAACGTGACCTCTCGCCCCGAAGTTTAGCTTCGCTGCCAAATGTTACCGCAACGTGATCTTCCTTTCGCCTCCTCCCGGGTTGATTCCTTGAAAGTGCCACTTCGAGCTCATTGTCCGTGGATCCAAGCTTCCGGAGCATCGCGGATGAGATCAGTTTGCCGCCCCGCCGAACTAGCATCTTGGTGACCTTGAGGTTGCGGATTGTTGGTGAGACCAATATCAAGCACCCGACCGCGTTATGCGGGTCGTGGTGGTCCTCAATATCAAAGATGATAGGCGGCCGACTTTTTAAAGGCTCATGGACTTTACGGATGGTTCCCGCTGCATTAACCTCCCGCATCCATTGCTTGAGTCATGTGGAGGTATGCGAGAAGCACCACCGCCAACGCAGAGGACCTCCGTGGTCAAACTCCTGCTCATCAGCTTCATCGCCTTCCATATCTTCATCACATCGCTGCCTTTCATCCTTGTCGCGCCGTGGGAGGTCCGTCTCCTTGCCGCTGTTTGGCCTTGCTGCTGTGTCCTCCCCGCGGGTCGCTTTTGCTAGTTGCCCCATCACCTTCCCCTGGTTTTCTCCTCATTCGCTTCGTCAGACCAGCTTTCCTGCTCATAAGTCGCTCGACCTTCTTGCAACGATGAGGTGGCCCTGGTGTGTGAATCTTGCAGATCGTTTGTTGAGCCGTTGCTTGTTGCCGGGTCACATAAAGCTTGCAGCGGTGCAGCGGCAACCTCTCTGCCGGAGCCACCAACCTTGGCCTTCTTGGCGCCACTTCACGCTGCGGACCTCGACAACTAGTACTGCGGTTTTCTTCCTTCGTTGTTCCACCGACTCTTCTTTGCCGGGCGGTCTCCCCACCATGATCTTGCTTCAGATTCTCTCCTCGAGTCTTCTTCCTTCAAAGACGCACACACTTGTCGCCAAGGCATACAGTCCACCGACGCCCTGACTTTGCACATCGCCATCTCTTCCTCATCCCGCTGTTCCGCAAGTTTTGATGAAACGCGCTGATCACCGCGCAGGGTGGACATCTCGATGTTGTAGTGCACGCGTGAATCTTTGAATGAACTTGCGCAGGACTCTCCTTCCTTCGAAGGCAGGTGAAGGTCACTTCTTGGCCGAGGCTTGTGGCTGCCGTGAAGGCGCCGACAAACTGGCGTAGATCTGCCCAAGAGGATATGGAACTGTCCGCAAGTGCATGAGCCAAGATTCGACATTGGGCTTGAGCACCAGCGGAAGTAGTTGGCGCAGGATCTTGTCGCCTCGCCCCCCGCAGCCTGCACCGCGATGGTGTAGATGCCGAGGAACTCCGATGGATGCGCCCCTGCCATCATACCGCACATCTGGCTTGAAATTCTTCTTGTCGGGCCACCGACTTGCCCGCAGCCTTACGATTGAACGCAGGGCAACTTACCGCAGACGCAAGTCACCTGGTTCTTCGGCGATGCTCGCCAACAGAGGGCGCTGTTTTGTCGACGCTGGCCGCTTTTCGGGCGCCGGCGCGCAGTTCGAAAGGCTTCTTGTTGCTGCTCTCAAGAACTTGGCGCTGATCACGACGGGCTCGTGGATCCGGCGACGCGTGAGTCATTGCCGAGGTGGATCCGACGAGTCGGCGATCTTGGCCTCGATGGAGAGTGCATGGTGGTTGCACTTCACAGGTCTCTGCCGCCACCGCTCTTGCCATGTCATCCGCCGCCGCAGCCGACGCTTGGTTGCCGCGAACATCGCCGCTGGCAAAGCCGATGAGACTTTGAATGGTGGCCTCCATTCGCTGACCTTGTCACCGCTGAGGGTAATCCAGAGCAGTTGAGCCCGCGCCAAAGCTTTCCGCTGAGTGGTATGTAATGGCGAACGTGCGTAGGAGCGGATGTGCTCGGACTTAAACACATTAGAAGGAGCAGCATCTCGTCCAGCGCCGTGTTCCCCGCCCCGCACTAGCTTGTTACGCCGCGAGCTGTTCTGAGCGCTCGATCCAAGCTCGATCTTGGCCTAACGAACGATGGCGCTATGCAGCACCATGACGCTCGCCGGTCTCAAGGCTTCCCCGAGATGGACGTGGTACGATCCCGACGCCGAGGTCTCCGCTGCTTTGTCCTTGACATGGCGGCCTGGCCCTCGACGACGCCTGCTTCTCCGCCAATCTTCCCCACCACTCGCCACCGTGGTGGTGGGTTTGACGCGACGGCTCACGCTGCCGGCCTTCTTCTTCGGCGGCATGTTGATGAAGGTGATGAAGATGTTGTCGTGAACGCCGGATCAGGTTCACACAGCCTCGACGCTTCTACCGCGCGCCAAAGATGTCGGGAAGCTGATCGTGACTCCACGAACACCTATGGACTCCGCGACCGAGTCCCTTGTGGTTCGTGAGGGGCGGAGATTGCACGTAACAGCAGATTGAGGCGATGCACACGAAAGCAGTTTACCCAGCTTCGAGCTCCGAGAGATAATACTCCTAACGCTGCTTGTCCGATTATCTTGTGTTCTTACTAGGAGCAATGAGAGCTACAAAACCTAGCTTGAGGGTCTCTAGTCTCGAATGAGTCGAATCAGTCAACCCTTTCTACGCTGCACATGGGCCCCTCTTTAGAGGCTCAAGGGGTCACCACAGTGGCAACGTAAACGAGGACAAAAATGGGAAAATGAGTTGCGGTTGGTACAACTACTTTGTACAAAGGTCTTTATACCTAACTCGACGGCAAGGACAAAGGCAATAAATGCCTGGCCCATGTCGCCTAAAAAAGGCAACAGGACCGTCAGAGCGCACAGTCGCCATTTATGGTTTTCTCTTGTCGCTCACGCCGCTGTTTCTCCGCTGGCTGATAGCCTCTGACACGCTGCGTTCGAATAGCCCTCAACATGCTATGCTACGGATGAGCTGGAGCGAGATGAAGAGTTGTTCGCCGCTGCAAGCGCTTTGCCGCTGAACCCTTGTCGCAATCGGAAGCTTGTCGCCATGAGCTTCCCGCAAGCTCCTCATGCCGGGTCTTGTTTTCGCCGCTTTGAGTGGCCTTTCCCAAAGAAGCTCCTCTTGCGGGCCTTGAATACTTTGAGCCTTGGATGGCTCCAAAGGAGCCTGAGGACCTTGGCGTCACTAGGTAGCCTTGCTGGTGTTGCCATCGCTTCGCGTACGAAGTTCGGATACTAGGGTACCCCTTTACTCTAGTACACCGACAAAGGCGGTCCTCCCAAGGGTCGCTAGGTTGGGGGACGGGAGTCGGGCGTGCCAGCTCACGCGCACGGCAGATTCGGGTGAAATGGGCTTCGCGCTACGGGGTGGTTCCGGTCGGTTTGAGAGGTTGGTCGGCCCGCAAGGTTGAGGGGAGTCGGTGGTGGTGCTGGATGGACGGGAGGGCTTGCTGCCATTTAACGAAGTCGGAGGTTGGCGGGCGGCCGAACCGCCGGAGGAGGACGGCCTCCGCCGCCGATCGCTAGCTGCGTGGGCCCTAGGTGGATGGCACGAGGTTGCCCGGTGTTCGGATGGGCTCGGAGCCTTTTATAGGCGGTTGAGGTCGGTTCCACGACGGCCGGAGATAAGATCGACGGTGAACCGCCGCTCAGAGCTGCGGTGGGCGACGCGGCGGCAAAGTAGCAGACGAGCTCGTGGATGAGCTCGAGCTGTTCCAGGGCAGCCGGGCGCGCATGGCCTCGGCAGCACTGGCCCATGGCAGAGGTTTTTGTGGCCGGGTCACAGCCACGTGGCGGATTTAACAAAGGGCCCGGATGGCTGTGGGTGAGGGTGAGGACGGCGTGGCTCGCAGGGAGAGCAAGGCAGGTGCACGACGCTGGCTCAGCTGTGCGCTGCAGAACGTGCGCCTGGCGCGCCCAGCACGAGACGCTACATGCTCGGCAAATGCCAAGGCATGCCAGGGGCTCCAACCCACAAGAGGTTTAGTACGGGGTTATAGGCTAGGTAAAGCCATGGGACATGCTGGTTAGGCAAAGCAAGCAATTCTAATGTGCAAACTAAAACCATGCCAAATTGGACATGCACAAGGTGTTTGACAAAATGCTAAGGGCATCTAGGCAACTCGTGGCCAAAATCCCTCAGATCCTAGTCACTTTAGGTGTTGGTGATGGTGGCAAGGTTAGTTTGGCAAAAACAGTAAACTTGTTAGTGCAAGTTTTTGAGAAAACCAATTCTGACAGAAACTAAAAGCTATCATTTCATGGCCCAACAACACTCCAATGGGTCCACTCTCCCGGACTTAAGGGTTTTGTAGGGAGGACTATAAGGGAAAAGAATCATGGGCAATAACAGAGCAACATAAAATGGGGTTGCACAAAATGCCAACCTGACCAGAGCAAAAGAGGATGATTTGCTCAATTTCTTCAAAGAACACTCATGGGTTTTTGCATAAAGTTGAATAATATACTCCTACTAACATCCCCTAATTTTGGTGGATGTTTTAAAGAAATATTTAAATAGGTTGTGGTACAAAATTACCAACTGGACCAGTTTTGAAAACTTGGGGTAGGGCTCAAAATCTCCAATGAATAAAAGATATTTTTTCATAAAAGTGATGTGGAAACTCACATGACATCCCCAAATTTTGGTGGGAATTTTAGAGAAGAATACGAAGGGTTGTGAAAAGTAAACAGGACCCTAAAACCTATGAAAAATCATTTCCAAAGAAATAAAGCTCGGGAAAATAATTATGCAAATAAATCCACTAATAAAAGAAATATTTCTTGAGAGGGCATACAAGTCCATTAATATTTTCTCAAATTTTCACTTGGGGTAAAACTTTACAAAATCAAAGAAAGGAGAGGTTCTCAAATCAAAAGATAGATCCAAAATAAAATTTTAGTTTCAAAAATTTTAAATAACAAATCATGGTTAAATTTTGGGTGTTACAACACTACCCCTTAAGAAAAATTTCATCCCCTAGATTTGTTAAAGGTTGTTTTAAAAAATACTCCTACCATCACAAAAAATAATAACCATCCTACTCATGAAATTAAAACGTGGCTACAAAGGAGGGCAATTATGTGGTGTAAAACTACAGATGGAACGCTGGTGTTGTATGGAAAATCCGTGGTTTGGGGAAAACGAGATTTCTATGTTGATACAGTAAATTTAGAATAAATTCAAAATTTCTAAAATATACTCATCGGTCGCATCTTAGAGCACAAAGGTTCTCCGTCGACATGGACCCGGGTCACCGCCGCCTCTTCTACCTCCCACCCTCTCTTCTTCCTCTCTCCAGGCCTTCCCAAGACTTTCTCCACTCATACATCTAGCGTAGGGCATCTAGTCAGATCATGGTAGTGCCATGCATAGCTGTCAGGCAGCTGCAGACCACTCATGGGCCATGCACGGCATCGCCATGATTCGCCTCTAAACACCGATTTATTGAGCGACGAGCGGCACAGGACCTCGCCACCGTGACACCGATCTTGAGTTATAAAATGACTGCTGCTCCATTCTTCTTCCTCACACCTGGCCTCGCCTCCTTCTCCCCTTCCCTCTCCTCCATTTCTGTTTGGAGCTCGAGACGCAGGCTCTAATGGTGGAGGTGATGCCGGACTGGTGCATGATCCTGTGTGCGGAGGGTTGGCGGCATTGCTGGGGTTCTCCGCTCCCTGCATGATGATCCTCGATGATCGCCGGATGCTGCCGCCGAGTGTTAGCTTCGCGTGGCGTGATCACAGGATTAGGTGCGTGTTAGGTGCTAACTCGCTGTGGTGCCGGAGGTAACTCGCACCAATAATTATGCACAAATCTCTCTTCAGAGACGTGTGTTAGGAGGTGATCGCTTATGCAAAAGTGCACGGCATTGCAATAAGTGCACACGGTCAAGTGTTTGTGGTTGTGAGTCCGCTACTGTGGGTGCCGCGTGAATAAAAATCTATGTCGAAGAGATATATGCAACAGCTCAGTGGAAAGAAAAATCTCACCCCAAAATTTCATCGAGGAAAAACAGTTAATCAAGATTAACAGCAGCACAAACTACTCAATAATTAATACCAAATATTTAATTAATCACAAATCTAGGACACAACGCTTAGGTTGCACACATACACAAACGCTGGAATAATGAAGATAGCAGTGACGCTTCAATGAAAACGGTAAATGGACAGTGGTCCCGAGAAACGCTCGCATCGGGCACACTCTTCTATCGGGGATGGATTGACTGGTCGATGAATGCGCCTCTCCGGTCGGGCTTTGGTTCGCCGATGGCGATCCGAGGGTTTAAATCAGCGAGGTTCGAGATAACTCATCACTGCTGGTACAAACGCCTTGAGCGATGACACCTGCAAGGTTGGCCAAGATCGGTCTCTCTCAATTGCATACACCAGAAAAGATGCTATCATGTGTGCACGACGGAAAGTAATAGTACCTCGCTCATCGGGCATAGGGTACCGCGAATCGAAGGCTAACAAGCGCTCAGACGCAGCAGCTTCTATAACCATATGCGGAGTTGGTACAGATTTCCCACGAAGGAGACTTCCGCTGGGTCTTGGTTCAGGTTTATGGAGGGATGTTCACCATCGCCTAATATTTCGAGGTGGATGGGGTGATCCTCGATTTGAGCAACTCATATTGGGGTGGAAGGATAGAACTCATGGTACTGCATGTAAAGTCCCACAATATTTTAACAAAACTACCTGTGGTTGCGTCTGAGTTCTGATAAATGCTAGGGCTCGCATGGCAATGGAAATGGTTGTGAGTGGTTCTCAAGGTGAGGGATACTTGGTAAGTTAACGAGGTGGCCTTATATATAGCGCCTGGCTGGGTCATTTACCACGGTGAGGGGTAACTAGTTTGTCGAGTCTGCTCTATGGGGTCGTGGTCAATGCTACGATGCACATATCTCACAAAAGTGACGCCTTACTATGGGTGTCGGGTGGTTTTGTAGCTGTGCCAGGAATTAAAAATGCAAATCGCACGCTAAAATAGTTATGCAAGGCTACTATTCAAAATAGAGGCACACAAGCAGGCTGGATTAATTATGGCGATGCAAGATCATACAATTATATGAAATACTAATGCGGGTACTACTCGAAAGCCTTAGTCTACCTCTAATATCTAAGAGGGCGTGTCTTGTGGACGCCGAGGCTTCTCCTCGGTTTCACCGCGGGATAGGCGGAGGGGAGTTGAGGCCTGTGGGTAGTGATGATGACCATCGGGGTTGTGGCCACAATCCTGCTGGAGAGTGTTCCCAAAAGGCATAAGCACTCGGGACACCAAAGTACTTTTGGTCGATGGTCAGATCTCAAGGACTGACGGTTGTCCTAACAACACACCGGGTTGTCAGCCGGGCTCATCCTCTTTCTTGTCAGCCCGTGGATCAGTTCTTCGCGAGCCGATCAGATCAAGGGTGATTTGATCAATAGTTCCTCTAGTGCATCGATAGCGCACTGTGATGCAACAATGCAGATCCGTCTTGTGATCTCCGCTGGCAACTCGGGGCGCCTACCATACCCTGCCATGGCTAGGGTAGTAGAACGAGCGAGTTAACTCGTGCACAAGTGCCGGAGTTGAACTATAGCCTTGAGCAGCTAGTTGGATGGCTTGTGGCTCAAGGAAGTTGTCCTTCCGTGAACCCAGGGGCTGCTTCATGAGCAGACCCTCTCAAGATGCACAAAGGGCTCAGAATTGATGGCTCTCACAGCTCATGGGTCCTTGGTACAAACATATTCTAGGGCTCTTCTAATGCATAGGCATGGCGGGTGAGGTTTATGGTAGTACGGTCACAAAACCTCCAAGGTTGGTTGTGTGGTCTCATTGTGCACGATGGGTCCAGCATTATGTCTTGGTTTGGGGAAGAGGTTGTGTCTGTTGATTTGGGTTAGCGCGGCTCCTTTTATAGAAAAAGGGGATTTGAGTCTTCGGTGACGCTGTAATGAGACACTTAGGTGTCGGTCATTGCCACTGATATGTGCTAGGATGATAGGTTGGGCAACTCGCCAAAGGTGTCGGTCAATGTGTGGCTATTTTACACGAGAAGCTTGGTTAGGTTAAGGTCCTGTGGGTTGTTAACATAGGTTTTTCGACCGCCAAAATAAGATTAGCCAATGGTCAGCCCGGCTCGATACCAAGTTGTCAGACCGGATTGGCATCAATTTCCCAAAATGGTCTTTGTGCTCACCAGCCCAGATTACCAAGAATGAGGAGGCACCAACTTGATACAGAAATTCCAAGCAATACAAATATGTTGTAAAGGCCATTCTGGCCTATGAGTCCAACAAATGGTTTCTTTAGTGGTTGATGGCGAAGCGTTTGAGGTTCATTAGTGTCCATGGACCGCATTTCCCATGTGAACAACTGACCAGGATAATTCCTATCTTCGCGAGGCTGCTATCACCATTGCATATGTTCCGTGGCTGTCATCGCAACGCCTCTCCATGCAAGAAATCCGCCAAGACAATAGTCAGATGTTTCATTGAGTACTTTTGAATGTACTCGCAACATTATGAACACAGTATAATATAACTAATGATAATCATGCTTCAAATATTCTATGATCACAACGTCACCACAAAATAACAATCCATGATGTACGAAGCAAGTTATTCATATGCAACATGAATAGGCAAGACTGGGTAGAACTGAATGCACCGATCGGGTGTCAAGCGACTCGAAGGATAATAATTTAAAGCATGCCTCGCCAAAGCCTCGAGCAACACCACATAAAGGGCTTATAAGTAATATAAATAATAAGATGTTACAATGGTCTCGAAAGCGACACCACATAAAGAGCTTATAAGTAATATAAATAACAAGCATGTTATGTTTCTATGCCCTCAGCGACACCACATAAAGGGCTTATAAGTAATATAAATAACAAGCATACATACCGGCGTCCGAGCCGACACCACATAAAGGGCTTGTAAGAAAATAATCACAATGGATATCCAGGAGGTAGAACCGCCTCAGGATACTCTATAATTCAAATAATATAGGGTTAGTCCATAATGATAATAATCATAATCCTCGTAAGTCATAAGTCACGCATCCATGTTCGCTTAGCAGCTTGTCCTCCAAGACCGACACTAAGACCGACACTTGACCCATCCTGCATCGTAGTCCTTAACAATGGACAAGGCTATTCTAATAGATATAACTTCGCAGAGGGTGCTTTTACCCACGGGTAACGGATTACTTTAGTCCATCGACTAATTCCGCTTCACGGCTTTTTAATCAAAACACACCTAACCGCACACACCAAATTTAACTCACCAAGGTCCTGAATCACCCATGACACCCGCTTACAAAACTCTAAGTTGGGAGGCTGCAACCTCGATTAGCATGGGATCAAAATTTATAACGCCAAGTAAACTAGGGGAGCTACCCCTTCTGCCCAACCGAAACACCCATGCCCAACCAGGTAGCATGCTCACCGGATGCCTCCCAGATCTTCCACCATGGCCTCTCTCAGACGTGTAAAAGTAGAAAGGGGTTTACAACTTATCGAATGAACCCTACTTATGGCAAGGACAAGTGGTAGTATTTAAACAAGTATGGGGGTTATGAAACAAGAATCGATCTCACGCCGACTCAGAGGTTTAAGTATTCCCTAAGATTAGCATAACAAATATATTTCAACCAACAATGAATCATCACTCATATCATACCTCTATGCCATACTGACACAACTGTCTTCGACGAAGATCGAGACAAGCTCCGTCCACCCAAGATGAGGTTTTCCTAGATTCCTTCCGATAGGCATGAAAGGTATACGAGGTGATTACTATCACAGCCTATCAAATTCCAACAAAGAAGGAACATTCATTATGCACTCATGAGTATGATCATATGATCATAAAAAATAACGAAAACTCCGAAACGAGGGGTGTTGTAACTGTATCAAACAACACACCTACAATTTTATGCCAGGGTTCAATGCTTGCCTTCAAGTTGTGAGAGCAGGTGCATTCCAAAACTTTTTGAAAGTTGCTTCTTCTTCAAAATCTTATTTTGAAAAATATTCAAATTAAAACAAACTTTAAAAACAGTACAAAAGGTTTTCCTAATTATTTTGAAATAAATCTTAAAGTAAACTAGGTGAAATTTGAGAGAGGTAGGAAAAGAATCAACTCATTTGGAGTTTTATTTAAAAAGTTATAGCTACCAAAGCTTAGTCAAATTTCTGCTTTTAAAATAAACTAAAAGAGAAAACGTCGAATAAAATAAATGGAGGAGGCGCATTCGAATTACTTCACTTAATCCTGGATGCTCGTGGTCACCGACAAGGTCCTATGGGCCCATCGGGTCGTTTGACCACGCCCCTTCCATCCTCCTCCGCCGAACAGAGGCGGGCTCGGCGACTGCCGGTGATTGGCGGCTCGCGGATCTCGAGGGGTGGATGGATCCGCCAGTCCAGGCGGTCCTCCTGTGGTCGCGGTTGACAGGATTTGGCGAGTCGCGGCGCGAAGCCTGCAGCGACGGCAGCTTCGGGTGAAATGGGGCTTCGGCTATGGTGGTTCCCGGCCGGTTTGAGAGGTTGGGCGGCCCGCAAGGTTGAGGGAGTCGGTGGTGGTGCCGCTGGACGGGAGGGCTCTGCCGCCATTTAACGGAGTTGAGGGTTGGCGGCGCCAACCGCCGGAAGTGAAGACGGCCCGCCGCCGCTGGCTGCTGCGGGGCCTTTGGAGGATGGCACGAGGTTGCGTGGTGTCTGATGGGCTCGGAGCCTTTATAGGCGGTTGAGGTCGGTTCATGGGCGTCGGAGATAAGATCGACGGCGAACCGCTGCTCGTAGCCAGGCGACGCGGGCGGCGGTGTGCGGGCGTAGCGCATTTGTGTCTGGATGAGTTTCGAGTTGTTCCACGGGCGCCTGAGCAGATGGTTTTGGGCGGCACTGCCTTAAAGGCTCATCAGGCCACTGCCAGCCGCTGTGGGCCGACTCTGGGCTCCAAGGGTGGGCCTGATGGCTCGTGAGGTGAGGATTACGGGCTCTCACAGTGCGTAGCAAGGGCCAGGGCACGACGCCGTGCTCGGCTGTGCTGCTACAGTAAACGTATGCCTGGCTACCAGCACGCGACGCCATTTCGGCAAAATGCCAAGGCATGCCAGGGGCTCCAACCCACAAGAGGTTTAGCAGGGTTATAGGCTAGGTAAAGCCATGGGACATGCGGTTAGCCAAAGCAAGCAAGTCCAATGTGCAAACTAAAACCATGCCAAATCGGCCATGCACACAAGGTGTTTGACAAAAACTAAGGGCATCTAGGCAACTCTTGGGTGGCCAAACCACAGATCCTAGTCTCTTTAGGTGTAGGTGATGGCAAGGTTAGTTTGGCAAACACATGTAAACTTGTTAGTGCAAATTTTAAGAAAACCAATTCTGGAGAAACTAAAAGCTATCATTTCATGTCCCAACAACACTCCAATGGGTCCACTCTCCTGGACTTAAGGGTTTTGTAGGAGGACTATAAGAAGGAAAAGAATCATGGGCAACAGAGCAACATAAAAATGGGGTTGCAAAGATAAAATGCCAAATCGACCAGAGAGCAAAAGAGGATGATTTGCTCAAATTTTTCAAAGAACACTCATGGGTTTTTGCATAAAGTTGAATAATATACCCTACTAACATCCCCTAATTTTGGTGGAAGTTTTAAAGAAATATTTAAATAGGTTGTAAAAAAATTACCAACTGGACCAGTTTTGAAAACTTGGGGTAGGGCTCAAAATCTCCAATGAATAAAAGATATTTTTGCATAAAAGTGATGTTGAAACCTCACATGACATCCCCAAATTTTGGTGGGAATTTTAGAGAAGAATATGAAAGGGTTGTGGTGCAAACAGGACCCTAAAAACCTATGAAAAATCATTTCCAAAGAAAAGCTCAGGAAAATAATTATGCAAATAAATCCAACCGATAAAAAGAAATGTTTCTTGAGAGGGCATACAAGTCCATTAATATTTTTGAAAGTTTTCACTTGGGGTAAAACTACAAAATCAAAGAAAGGAGAGGTTCAAATCAAAGATAGATCCAAAATAAAATTTGATTTTCTCGCAAAATTTTAAATAACAAATCATGGTTAAATTTTGGGGTGTTACATTGACTTGCAACGCCAGGTTGGACCTCCTCGACTCCACCTCCGCCTCCCCGTATGCATCTTCCTCTGAATCCATCTCCTTGCCAACAAAAGCACTTAGCCTGCTGTGATGAGCTTTTATGAGATGAAGACTTGTATGATGAATTGAAGAAGACTTTGAGGATTTCTTCTTCTTCTTGTCTTCGTAATCATATTATTTGCTCTTTCTTCTTCTTCTTGTTCTCATTGTCCCACTGTGGGACACTTAGAGATGTAGTGTGTCCTTGGCTTGCACTTGTGACATGTTCTCTTCTCTAGTCATGAGTGGAAGCTTCATCATTTCTTGAGCTGGATCGCAAGACTTTCTTCAAGTCCTTCTTCTTAGTGAATTTCTGAACTTCTTCACAAGCATAGCAAGTTCCTTTCCAATGTCTTCGTGATCATCAAAATTGCAATGATTCTTCTTCGATGAGGAAATAGGTTTTGCCTTCAAAGCACGAGTTCGCCAGATTTGGGACCATAGATATCTCTTTCCTCGATAGTTGAACTCATGTTTGTTGAGCCTCTCAAGTATATCGACGGATCGAAGTCCCTTGAAGTCGTGGCGTTTGTATCATGAGGGCAAGGGTGTCAAACGAGCTGTCAAGTGATCTCAAGAGTGTCTTGACGATTTCATGCTTGGTGATCTCAATGCAGCCGAGAGCACGGGCTCATTGGTGATGTCGTTGAGCTGATCAAACGTGAGCTGGACGCTCATTGTTGTTTCTCTTGAAGCGTTGAAGAGGTTGTGAAGAACACCGATCCCTTTATCTCTCTTGGTTGAGACGCCCTGCTGACCTTTGGAGGGCCACCCCCACTAGCTCTCGACGTCACACTTGGTTACTTATGCGATTGCATCCCGGAGGCTGTCGGCGGAAGAAACCTTGCCGGAAAGCTTTGCCGGCAAGTGCTCTTGCGCCAATGTGGTGACCACATATGCCTCCGTGTATCTCTGCCAACAGCTTCTGTCCATCTTCCCGATGAATACACTTCAATTTCACTCCGTTGAGTCTTCTTCTGTAGAGGATGTTGTCAACAAACTGGTACATACTTGACTGCCGGGCTACTCTTTCCGCTTCTTCTTGTTCTTCGGGAAGTTCTCCTGTCTGAAGGAAATGGACGATCTACTGTGCCCATGTTGGA
Source organism: Aegilops longissima (assembly GCA_021605205.1). Lineage (NCBI taxonomy): Eukaryota > Viridiplantae > Streptophyta > Magnoliopsida > Poales > Poaceae > Aegilops > Aegilops longissima. Next base: position 33,102 of record JAHIAM010002072.1, on the reverse strand, counting down.
GCTTGTGGCTCGACAACAAGGACTAAAGGCACATCTGCTGCTGCGGGAACATCAGCTTCTACGGCAAGAACCTGCGGTTCGGCCGGAGCTTGATGTTCCCCGGCAAGCTTGCCGGAGCAAAACTTGTCGGGAGCGTCTGCTTCAACGAAACAAACCTTGGGGTTTTTTAGAGCAGACTGCTCCTCGGCACTCTTGGCGTTGATCTTGGGGACCTTCGCGGCGGCTGACTCGGGTAGCTCTGCCGGAAAATAGTCGCCAGAAATCAACTTCCTCTTCTTGTTTTGTACAGTTGATGGCGTTCTGATCGGTTGAGTCGACTTGAGCACAAAGATCCTGGTTCCACAGTAACTTGAGTCTGGCGACTTTGACGAAGCCATCGGCAATATCATTACGAGCTCTTGGAACATGTTCCATTTGTAGGCCGTCAAAGTGTTCTTCTAGCTTCCTCACTTCATCAACGTAGGCTTCCATCAACGGACTCTGATAATCTTTGTTCACTTGGCAGACGACAAGCTGCGAGTCACCCCTGACAATGAGCTTCTTGATTCCAAGGTCTACTGCAATTCTGAGACCGGCAAGCAAACCTTCATACTCTGCAGTATTATTTGTTGCTTGCTCCTTGGGAAAGTGCATTTGGACTATGTACTTGAGGTGCTCTCCGGTGGGTGCGATAGCGACCTTGCGGCACGCCTTTGCAGCGAGAAGGCACCATCAAAATACATCAGCCATTCTTTACTTGCCTCCTTGACGGGATACTGTCTGGAATTTCTTCATCTTGCGTTGGCGTCCATTCTGCTATGAACTCTGCCATGCTCGCTTTGGATAGTTGAAGTGCTTTCAAACTTGAGGCCAAAGCTTGATAGTTCCAAAGCCCACTCGACAATCCTGCCTGTTGCTTCTGGATTTTGCAATATCCTCTTCAGCGGAAAGCGAGTGACGACTGTTATCTCATGTGCTTGGAAGTAATGACGCAGCTTTCTCGAGGCCATGAGGAGGCCGAAAAGAAATTTCTGCACACCAGAGTACCTTGACCTAGCCCCCTGTAGAAGGGAACTGACAAAGTAGACTGGGCGCTGCACCATCCTTTTCTGCATCTTCTCGCAAACCTGCGCAGATCCGTCCTTCTCGGGACCAGAGCTTGTCGGTGAAGCCCCCTGCTTGTCGCTGGATGCATCTGCCTCGGTTGCCGGCTCATCATCTGCCTCCCTTTCCGCTACTAACGCAGCACTAACCACTTGATTGGTTTCCGCTATATACAGCAGCAACTTCTCTTGTGGCTTAGGTGCGACAAGTATTGGAGTGGAGGACAGATACCTCTTTAAGTCCTGCAGTGCAGCCTCCGCTTCGGGAGTCCATTTCATTGGACCTGCCTTTTCAAAACCTTGAAAATGGCGGTATGCTGCCAGCAGAACCTAGAGATAAACCTCTGCCGAGAGCAGCCACGCAAACCGCAAGTCTTTGTACATCCTTGACGCGCTTGGTGCTTCAATCTGCTCAATGGCCTTGATCTTGTCGGGATTGGCTTCAATTCCCGAGACATTTAAGAACCCGAGAAGCTTGCCGGAAGGAACTCCAAACACGCACTTCCCGGGGTTGAGCTTGATGTTGATCTTGCGCAGATTTGCAAAAGTCTCATCTAAATCTTGAACCAGGGTTGCTTTGTCCTTGCTCTTGACCACTATGTCATCCATGTAGGCTTCTACATTCCTGTGCATTTGTGGCTCAAAAGCGTCATGGACTACTCTTGCAAACGTTGAACCAGCATTCTTTAGCCCAAAAGGCATCCGTATAAAGCGATGCATGCCACATGGGGTGATGAATGCGGTTTTCTCCTCATCCTCTTCTGCCATGAAGATCTGATGATATCCTGAATATGCATCAAGAAATGAAAGCAAATCACATCCATCCATGGAGTCAACAATCTGGTCAATACGTGGCAAGGGAAATGGGTCTTTGGGACAAGCTTTATTAACACCTGTGAAGTCGATACAGAGTCTCCATTTCCCATTTGCCTTTCGTACAACTACCGGATTGGCCAACCACGTGGGATGGAGCACTCCTCTGACAAGGCCTGCTGCTTCCAGTTTCTTGATCTCTTCTGCTATGAATTCTTGGCGCTCCACTGCCTGTTTTCTGACTTTTTGCTCCACGGGCCGCGCGTGAGGACAGACGGCTAGGTGATGCTCAATTACCTTCACAGGAACACCGGGATGTCGACGGTTGCCATGCAAACACGCCGACATTCGCCCGCAGAAAGCAACGAGCCTTCCTATTTAGGGTCAAGCGTGGCGATGGTGAAGGTACCACCGGTGTCGTCCTCCTTGGCGGGCACCTTCTTGGTCTTCGATGGAGCTGCCATCATCTTCTTGCACTTGCCGGTGGAGCTCGATGGTGCGTCCTCGACGGTAGCGCAGCACTCCGAAGAGGTGCGCTTGCGGAGTGGGCATCGAGATCTTGCGGACAAAGTGGTCTTCTTCTTCCCGGAGCTTCAAAGCGGCAAGTGATTTGCTATCTGTCGCAGCTGCCTGCCTCCTAAAATCTTGTCGGCGCAGATAAGAGCATCTTTCTTGTCGCCATGGACAGAAATGACACTTATCGGGCTAGGCATCTTGAGCAAGTTGTATGCATAATGAGAGGCTGCCATGAACTTGGCGAGTCTTTGGGACGCCAAGTATCCCATTATAAGGCAATGGAAAATCAGTGACGTCGAGCGTGACCTCTCGGCCCCGAAGTTTAGCTCGCTGCCAAATGTTACCGCAACGTGATCTTCCCTTTCGCTTGCTCCTTCCTGGGTTGATTCCTTGAAAGTGCCGTCTCTTGAGCTCGTTGTCGGGGATCCAAGCTTCGGAGCCTCGCGGATGAGATCAGGTTTAAGCCGGCCCCGCCGTAAACTAGCATCTTGGTGACCTTGAGGTTGCGGATTGTTGGTGAGACCAACATCGGCAAGCACCCGACCGCGGTTATGCGGTCGGGGTGGTCCTCAATATCAAAGATGATAGGCGTCTTGGACCATTTCAAAGGCTGCGTGACTCTACGGATGGTTCTCGCTGCATTAACCTCCGCATCCATTGCTTGAGCTGGCGGTGTGAGGTATGCAGAGAAGCACCACCGTCAACGCAGAGGACCTCCGTGGCTTTCTGAAACTCCTGCTCATCAGCTTCATCGTCTTCCATATCTTCATCGTCATCGTCGTCTTCATCCTTGTCGCGGCCGTGGGGAGGTCTGTCTCCTTGCCGCTGCTTGGCCTTGCCGCGGTGTCCTCCCCGGCCGGGTCGCTTCTTGCTAGCTGCCCCATCACCTTCCTGGGCCTTCTCCTTGTCTCGCCGCTCGTACTCAGCCTTCTGCTGTTCAATAAGCTGCTCGACCTTCTTGCAGCGCTGGAGGTCGTGGCCCTTGGTGCGGTGAATCTTGCAGTACTGTTTGTTGGAGCTGTCAAGCTTGTCGGCGGCCGCCACAGGCTTGCAGTCGGTGCCAGCGGCAACCTCCTTGCCGGAGCCACCAACCTTGGCCTTCTTGGCGCCACCTACGCTGCCGGACTGCTCGACAACTAGTACCTCTGTGCTCTTCTTCCTTCGGTTGTTCCGCCGCCGACTCTTCTTTGCCGGGGCGGTCTCCTCACTGTCAGATCTTGCTTCTGTATTCTCTCCTGGGAGTCTTCTTCCTTCCTCAGCACGTGCACACTTGTCGGCCAAGGCATACAGCTCACTGACGTCCTTGACTTTGCACATCGCCATCTCTTCCCTCATCCTGCTGTTCCGCAAGTTTTGATGAAACGCGCTGATCACCGCGGCAGGGTGGACATCTGGGATGTTGTAGTGCACGCGGCTGAATCTTTGAATGAACTTGCGCAGGGACTCTCCTTCCTTCTGGGCGAGCAGGTGAAGGTCACTCTCTTGGCCATGAGGCTTGTGGCTGCCTGTGAAGGCGCCGACAAACTGATGGCAGAGATCTGCCCAAGAGGATATGGAACTGTCCGGCAAGTGCATGAGCCAAGATCTGACATTGGGCTTGAGCACCAGCGGGAAGTAGTTGGCGAGGATCTTGTCGTCTCGTCCCCCCGCAGCCTGCACCGCGATGGTGTAGATGCTGAGGAACTCCGATGGATGCGTCCTGCCATCATACTTCTCTGGCACATCTGGCTTGAAATTCTTCTTGTCGGGCCACTGGACTTGCCGCAGCTCACGATTGAACGCAGGGCAACCTACCGCGTACGGCAAGTCACCTGGTTCCCCTGGCGCATGCTCGTCAACAGAGGGCCCAGCGCGCTTGTCAGATTGACGCCGCGCTTCTCTTGGCGCTTCGATCGCGAGTTCGGCGTCTTCTTGTTGCCGCTCTCAAGAACTTGGCGCTGATCACGACGGGCTCGTGGATCCGATGACGCGTGGAGTCGCTGCCGAGGTGGATCCGACGAGTCGGCGATCTTGGCCTTCGGATGGAGAGTGCATGGTGGTTGCACCCCACAGGTCTCTGCCGCCACCGCTCTTGCCATGTCATCTCGCCGGCAGCGACGCGCTTGGTTGCCGCGAACATCGCCGCTGGCAAAGCCGATGAGACTTTGAATGGTGGCCTCCATTCGTTGACCTTGTCACCGTTGAGGGTAATCCAGGAGCAGTTGAGCCCGCGCCAAAGCTTCCGCTTGAGTGGTGGGCGGTAATGGCGAACGGTGCGAGGAGCGGGATGTGCTCGGACTTCTAAACACATTAGAAGGAGCAGCATCCTGTCCAGGCGACCGTGCCCCGCCCGCACCAGCTTGTTGGCGCGCGAGCTGTTCTTGAGCGTCTCTGGATCCACCAGCTCGATCTTGGCCCAACGAACGTATGGCGCTGCGAGCACCATGACGCTGTCGGTCTCGCGCCTCCTGAGATGGACGTGGTACGTATCCCGACGCCGAGGTCTGCGCTGCTTTGTCCTTGGACATGGCGGCGTCGTGGCTCCTCGACGACGCCCGTTTCCTCGCTTGCGTCTTCCCCACCACTCGCCAGCTCGGTGGTGGTGGGTTTGACGCGACGGCTCTGCTGCCGCCGAAGCCTTCTTCTTCGATGGCATGTTGATGAAGGTGATGAAGATGTTGCTCGTGAACGCCGGATCAGGTTCACACAGCCTCGACGCCTACCTGGCGCGCCAAAGATGTCGGGAAGCTGATCGTGACCCACGAACACCTATGGGACTCATGGACCGAGTCCCTTGTGGTTCGTGAGGGGCGGAGATTGCACTGAACAGCAGATTGAGGCGATGCACACGAGCAGTTTACCCAGCTTCGGAGCTCTCCGGAGAGATAATACTCCTACTGCTGCTTGTCTGATTATCTTGTGTTCTTACTAGGGAGCAATGAGAGCTACAAAACCTAGCTTGAGGGTCTCTAGTCTCGAATGAGTCGAACCAGCCGAACCCTTTCTACGTTGCACATGGGCCTCCTTTTAGAGGCTCAAGGGGTCACCACAGGTGGCAACGTAAACGAGGACAAAAATGGGAAAATGAGTTGCGGTTGGTACAACTACTTTGTACAGTGTCTTATACCTAACTCTGACGGCAAGGGACAAAGGCAATAAATGCCCGTCCATGTCGCCTAAACAGTGCAACAGGGACCGTCAGGAGCGCCACAGTTCGCCACGATGGCCTTCTTGTCAGCGCCGCTTATCGCTGCTCTCCGCTGGCTGCATAGCCCCTTGACACGCTGCGTGCTGAATAGCCCCACAATGACATCGCTGGCGGATGAGCTGGAGCGAGATGAAGAGGTTGCGCCAGCAAGCGCTTTGCCGCTGCTGAACCCTTGTCGCAATCGGAAGCTTGTCGCCATCGAGCCTTCCCGGCAAGCTCCTCATGCCGGGGTCTTGTTTCCTTCGCGCCTTGAGTGGCCTTCCCAGCAAGCTCCTCTTGCCGGGGCCTTGAATACTTTGTTCTTGGATGGCTCCAAAGGAGCCGCGGAGGACCTTGGCGGTCACTAGGCGAGCCTTGCCGCGGGGTGCTGCCACTCGCCCGTGCGAAGTTCGATACTAGGGTACCCCTACTCTAGTACACCGACAAAGGCGGTCCTCCCAGTGGTCGCTAGGTTGGCGGGGACGAAGGGAGTCGCTGGCGGCGAGCTCCGCGGCGGACGGCAGATTCGGGTGAAATGGGGCTTCGCGCTACGGTGGTTCCGGGTCGTGTTTGAGAGGTTGGTCGGCTCCGCAAGGTTGAGGGGAGTCGGGTGGTGGTGCTGGATGGACGGGGGAGGGCCTGCTCGCGACGAACGTAGTCGGAGGTTGGCGGCGGCCGAACTGGCCGGAGGCGAGGAAGACGGCCTCCCGCCGTCGACTGCTAGCTGCGGGGGCCCTAGGTGGATGGCACGAGGTTGCCTGGGTGTTCGGATGGGCTCGGAGCTCCTTTTATAGGCGGTTGAGGTCGGTTCCACGACGGCCGGAGATAAGATCGACGGTGAACCGCCGTTCTGTAGCTGCAGGGCGACGTGGCGGCGGTGTGCGCTAGCAGACGAGCTCGTGGATGAGCTCGAGCTGTTCGAGGGCAGTCGGGCGCTACAGATGGCTCGGCAGCACCGGCCCATGGCAGAGGCCTATTGTGGCCGGCCGCTAGCCGCTGTGGCCGACCTAACAGTGGCCTGGATGGCTGTGGTGAGTGGGTGAGGACGGGCGTGGCTCTGCAGGAGAGCAAGGGCCAGGTGCACGACGCGGCGGCTCAGCTGTGCGCGCGTGCAAAACGTGCGCTCTGGGCGCGCCCAGAGCACGCACGCTACATGCTCGGCAAAATGCCAAGGCATGCCAGGGGGCTCCAACCCACAAGAGGTTTAGTACGGTGGGGTTATAGGCTAGGGTAAAGCCATGGGACATGCTGGTTAGGCAAAGCAAGCAATTCCAATGTGCAAACTAAAAACCATGCCAAAATTGGACATGCACACAAGGTGTTTGACAAAATGCTAAGGGCATCTAGGCAACTCTTGGGGTGGCCAAAATCCCCAGATCCTAGTCACTTTAGGTGTTGGTGATGGTGGCAAGGTTAGTTTGGCAAAAACAGAAACTTGTTAGTGCAAGTTTTTGAGAAAACCAATTCTGGACAGAAACTAAAAGCTATCATTTCATGGCCCAACAACACTCCAATGGGTCCACTCTCCTGGACTTAAGGGTTTTGTAGGGAGGACTATAAGCAGGAAAAGAATCATGGGCAACAGAGCAACATAAAATGGGGTTGCAAAGACAAAATGCCAAACTGGACAGAGAGCAAAGAGGATGATTTGCTCAATTTCTTCAAAGAACACTCATGGGTTTTTGCATAAAGTTGAATAATATACTCCTACTAACATCCCCTAATTTTGGTGGATGTTTTAAAGAAATATTTAAATAGGTTGTGGTACAAAATTACCAACTGGACCAGTTTTGAAAACTTGGGGTAGGGCTCAAAATCTCCAATGAATAAAAGATATTTTTCATAAAAGTGATGTGGAAACCTCACATGACATCCCCAAATTTTGGTGGGAATTTTAGAGAAGAATACTGAAAGGGTTGTAGTGCAAACAGGACCCTAAAACCTATGAAAAATCATTTCCAAAGAAATAAAGCTCGGGAAAATAATTATGCAAATAAATCCACTAATAAAAGAAATATTTCTTGAGAGGGCATACAAGTCCATTAATATTTTTCGAAATTTTCACTTGGGGTAAAACTTTACAAAATCAAAGAAAGGAGAGGTTCTCAAATCAAAAGATAGATCCAGAAAATAAAATTTTAGTTTCCTGGCAAAATTTTAAATAACAAATCATGGTTAAATTTTGGGGTGTTACAACACTACCCCCCTTAAGAAAAATTTCATCCTCGAGATTTGTTAAAGGTTGTTTTAAAAAATACTCCTACCATCACAAAAAATAATAACCATCCTACTCATGAAATTAAAACGTGGCTACAAAGTGAGTGGGCAATTATGTGGTGTAAAACTACAGATGGAACGCTGGTGTTGCATGGAAAAATCCGTGGTTTGGGGAAAACGAGAGATTTCTATGTTGGATACAGTAAATTTAGAATAAATTCAAAATTTCTAAAATACACTCGGTCGCATGCCGAGAGCACAGTGCTTCTCCGGCGACAGTGGACCCGGGTCACCGCCTCTTCTTTCTACCTCGACCTCTCTTCTCTTCCTCTCTCCGCGTGCCTTCCCGCACTTTCTCCACCTGCGACATCTAGCGTGTAGGGCATCTAGGCCGTACTGCGGTAGTGCGCGGCGTGCTAGCTGCTGGTGCAGCGTGCACTCACCTCGCGGGCCAGTGCGCTATCGGCACTGCTCGCGGATTCGTCTCTAAACACCGACGATTGAGCGACGAGCGGCGCTGGTGGACCTCGCCCACCGTACACCGATCTTGAGTTATAAAATGACCGCGGTGCTCCATTCTTCTTCCTCACACCTGGCCTCGCCTCTCCTTCTCCTTCCCTCTCCTCCATTTCTGTTTGCAGGAGCTCGAGACGAGGCTCTAATGGTGGAGGTGATGCCGGACTGGTGCATGATCCTGGTGTGCGGAGGGTTGGCGGCATTGCTGGGGTTCTCCGTGCTCCTGTGCATGATGATCCTCGATGATCGTCGTGATGCTGCCGCTCGAGTGTTAGCTCTTTGCGGTGGCGGTGATCACGAGGATTAGGTGCGGTGTTAGGTGCTAACTGCTGTCAGGGTGCCGGAGGTAACTCGCACCCGAATAATTATGCACAAATCTCTCCTTCAGAGACTGTGGTGTGTTAGGGAGGTGATCAGTTTGGTGCAAAAAGTGCACGCGCAATTGCAATAAGTGCACACGGTCAAGTGTTTGTGGTTGTGAGTCCGCTACCGTGGTGCTGCGTGAATAAAAAAATCTATGTCGTGAAGAGATATATGCAACAGCTCAGGGAAAGAAAATCTCACCCCAAAATTTACTGAGAGTGAAAACAGTTAATCAAGATTAACAGCAGCACAAACTACTCACGTTAATTAATACCAAATATTTAATTAATCATACAAATCTAGGACACAACGCTTAGGTTGCAACACATACACAAACGCTGGAATAATGAAGATAGCAGTGACGTCTACAATGAAAACGGTAAATGGACAGGGTCCTGAGAAAACGTCTCTGGTACTGGGGCACACTCCTCTTCTATCGGGGGATGCGGATTGACTGGTCGATGAATGCGTCTCTCCTGGTCGGGCCTCAGTGGTCTGCCGATGGCGATCTGAGGGTTTAAATCAGCGAGGTTCGGGAGATAACTCATCACTCGTTGGTACAAACGCTCTTGAGCGATGACATACTGGGCAAGGTTGGCCAGTACTGGGTCTCTCTCAATTCGTACACCAGGAAAAGATGCTACTTCGCCAGGTGCTGCACGACTCGGAAAGTAATAGTACCCTCGTTCACTGGCATAGGGTACCGCGAATCGGGCTAACAAGCGCCAGACGCAGCAGCTTCTATAACCATATGCGGAGTTGGCATAGATTTCCCACGAAGGAGACTTCCGCTGGGTCTTGGTTCAGGTTTGCGGGAGGGATGTTCACCACTGCCTAATATTTCGAGGTGGATGGGGTGATCCTCGATTTGAGCAACTCATATTGGGGTGGAAGGATAGAACTCATGGTACTGCATGTAAAGTCCCACAATATTTTAACAAAACTACCTGTGGTTGCGCCCGAGTTCTCGGATAAATGCTAGGGCTCGGCATGGCAATGGAAATGGTTGTGAGTGGTTCTCAAGGTGAGGGATACTTGGTAAGTTAACGAGGTGGCCTTATATATAGCGCGTCTGGCTGGGTCATTTACCACGGTGAGGGGTAACTAGTTTGTCGAGTCTGCTCTATGGGGTCGTGGTCAATGCTACAGATGCACATATCTCACAAAAGTGACGTCTTACTATGGGTGTCGTCGGGGTGGTTTTGGTAGCTGTGCCAGGAATTAAAAATGCAACCGCACGCTAAAATAGTTATGCAAGGCTACTATTCAAAATAGAGGCACACAAGCAGGCTGGATTAATTATGGCGATGCAAGATCATACAATTACAGGGCGTAGAAATACTAATGCTCGGTACTACTCGAGTGCCTTAGTCTACCTCGTTAATATCTAAGAGGGCGTGTCTTGTGGACGCCGAGGCTTCTCCTCGGGTTTCACTGTCGGGGATAGCTGGAGGGGGTTGAGGAACTGCAAGGTCGGGGTAGTGATGATGACCATCGCGGGGGTTGTTGGCCACAATCCCGTTGGAGAGTGTTCCCAAAAGGCGACGAAGCACTTCTGGGGACACCAAAGTACTTTGGTCGATGGCTGGGGCAGATCTCAAGGACTCGATCGGTTGTCCGAACAACACGACTGGGTTGTCAGCGTCGGGCTCATCCTCTCTTCTTGCTGGGGCCCGGTGGATCAGTTCTCCGCGAGCCGCGATCAGATCAAGGGTGATTTGATCGAATAGTTCCTCTAGTGCACTGACATAGCGCACCAGATGCAACAATGCAGGATCCGTCTTGTGATCTCCGTTGGCAACCTGGGGCGGCCTACCATACCCGTCATGGCTAGGGTAGTAGTAGAACGAGCGATAGTTAACTCGGGGCGACAAGTGCCGGAGTTGAACTATAGCCTCTTGAGCAGCTAGTTGGATGGCTTGTGGCTCAAAGGAAGTTGTCCTTCCGGTGAACCTGTAGGGGCGTTCTGGCGATAGACCCCTCTCAAGATGTGCACAGTGGCCCAGAATTGATGGCTCTCACAGCTCATGGGTCCTTGGTACACAACATATTCTAGGGGCTCTTCTAATGCATAGGCATGGCGGGTGAGGTTTGCGAGTACGGTCACAAAACCTCCAAGGTTGGTTGCTGTGGTCTCATTGTGCACGATGGGTCCAGGCATTATGTCTTGGTTTGGGGGAAGAGGTTGTGCTGTGCTGATTTGTGGCTAGCGTGCCCTTTTTATAGAAAAAAGGGGACGGAGTCTTCCTTCGCACGCTTGCGAATGAGACACTCTAGGTGTCGGTCATTGGCGCGTGATCGACAGGCTAGGATGATAGGTTGGGCACCGACTGCCAAAGGTGTCGGGGTCACTGTGTGGCTATCTTACACGAGAAGCTTGGCTGGGGTTAGGTTAAGGTCTGGTGGGTTGGTTAACATAGGTTTTTCGACCTGGCCAAAATAAGATTAGCCAATGGTCAGCCTGGCTCTGATACCAAGTTGTCAGGACCGGATTTTCGGGGTATCAATTTCCCAAAAAAATGGTCTTTGTGCTCACCAGCCCCAGGATTACTGTTAGCTGAGGAGGCACCAACTTGATACAGAAATTCCAAGCAAAATACAAAATATGTTGTAAAAGGCCATTCTGGCCTATGAGTCCAACAAATGGTTTCTAGTGGTTGATGGCGGAAGCGGTTTGAGGTTCATTAGTGTCCATGGGACTGCATTTCCCACAGGAACAGCTGACCAGGATAACTCCTATCTTCGCGAGGCTGCTATCACCATTGCATATGTTCCAGGGCTGTCATCGCAACGCTCCTCTCCATGCAAGAAATCTGGCCAAGACAATAGTCAGGGACAAGCCATTGAGTACTTTTGAATGTACTCGCAACATTATGAACACAGGTATAATATAACTAATGATAATCATGCTCTGAAATATTCTATGATCACAACGTCAGTCACAAAATAACAATCCATGATGTACGTAAGCAAGTTATTCATATGCAACATGAATAGGCAAGACTGGGGTAGAACTGGAATGCACCGATCGGGTGTCTGAAGCGACGCCTCGAAAGGATAATAATTTAAAGCATGCCTCAGTCAGGCTTCTGAGCAACACCACATAAAGGGCTTATAAGTAATATAAATAACAAGCATGCCACAGTCGGGCGTCTGAGCGACACCACATAAAGAGCTTATAAGTAATATAAATAACAAGCATGCCACAGTCGGGCGTCTGAGCGACACCACATAAAGGGCTTATAAGTAATATAAATAACAAGCATGCCACAGTCGGGCGTCTGAGCGACACCACATAAAGGGCTTGTAAGAAAATAATCACAATGGATATCCAGGAGGTAGAACCGTCCCAGGGATACTCTATAATTCAAATAATATAGAGGGTTAGTCCATAATGATAATAATCATAATCCTCGTAAGTCATAAGTCACGATCCATGTTCTGGTTTAGCAGTTTGTCCTCCGAAGACCGACACTAAGACCGACACTTGACCCATCCCAGACTGTAGTCCTTAACAATGGACAAGGCTATTCGAATAGATATAACTTCTGCAGAGGGTGTGCTCTTTACCCACGGGTAACGGATTACTTTAGTCCATCGGGACTAATTCCGTCTACGGTCTTTTAATCAAAAACACACCTAACCGCACACACCAGCCTAACTCACCAGTGTCTGGAATCACCCATGACACCCGTTTAAGCAAAACTCTAAGTTGGGAGGCTGCAACCTCGATTAGCATGGGATCACAAAATTTATAACGCGCGCAAACTAGGGGAGCTACCCCTTCGGCTCCAACCGAAAACACCCATGCGCCCGAACCAGGTAGCATGCCTACCGGATGCCTCCGGTATCTTCCACCATGGCCTCTCTGTACGGTGTGTGCTAGGAAAGGGGTTTACAACTTACTGAACTGAACCCTACTTATGGCAAGGACAAGTGGTAGTACGAAACAAGTATGGGGGTTACTGAAACAAGAATCGATCTACGGTCGACTCAGGAGGTTTAAGTATTCCCTGCAAGATTAGCATAACAAATATATTTCAACCAACAGACAGAATCACCACTCATCATACCCCCCTCTATGCCATACTGGACACAACCGTCTCGACGAAGACTGGAGACAAGCTCGTGTCCACCCAAGACAGAGGCTTTCCCCAGATTCCTTCCGATAGGCATGAAAGGCATACGAGGGTGATTACTATCACAGCCTATCAAATTCCAACAGCAAGGAACATTCATTATGCACTCATGAGTATGATCATATGATCATAAAAAAATAACGAAAACTCCGAAACGAGGGGTGTTGTAACTGTATCAAACAACACACGACAATTTTATGCCAGGGTTCAGAATGCTTGCCTTCAAGTTGTGGAGAGGCAGGGTGCATTCCAAAACTTTTTGAAAGTTGCCTTCTTCTTCAAAATCTTATTTTTGAAAAATATTCAAATTAAAACAAACTTTAAAAACAGTACAAAAGGTTTTCCTAATTATTTTTGAAATAAATCTTAAAGTAAACTAGGTGAAATTTGAGAGAGGTAGGAAAAAGAATCAACTCATTTGGAGTTTTATTTAAAAAGTTATAGCCAGTCAAAGCTTAGTCAAATTTCTGTTTTTAAAATAAACTGAAAAGAGAAAACGTTTGAATAAAACAAAATGGAGGAGGCGATTTCGAATTACGCCTTCACTTAATCCAGCGTGGACCGGCTCGTGGTCACTGACAATGGGTCCCATGGGCCCACTGGTCAGGTTTGACCAGTCGCCCCCGCCTCCATCCTCCTCTGGCCGAACAGAGGCGGGGCTCCGGCGACCGTCGCCGGTGATTGGCGGCTCCTCGCGGGATCTCGAGGGCAGGGATGGATCCGCCAGTCCAGGGCGGTCCTCCCTGTGGTCGCTAGGTTGACAGGGACGAAGGGAGTCGCCGGCGGCGAGCTCCGCAGCGGACGGCAGCTTCGGGTGAAATGGGGCTTCGTGCTATGGTGGTTCCCGGTCGTGTTTGAGAGGTTGGGCGGCTCCGCAAGGTTGAGGGGAGTCGGGTGGTGGTGCTGGCTGGACGGGGGAGGGCCTGCTCGCGACGAACGGAGTTGGAGGTTGGCGGCGGCCGAACTGGCCGGAAGTGAGGAAGACGGCCTCCCGCCGTCGACTGCTGGCTGCGGGGGCCCTAGGAGGATGGCACGAGGTTGCGTGGGTGTCCAGATGGGCTCGGAGCTCCTTTTATAGGCGGTTGAGGTCGGTTCCGCGGCGGCCGGAGATAAGATCGACGGCGAACCGCCGTTCGGTAGCTGCAGGCGACGGGGGGCGGTGTCGCGTAGCGAGCGAGCTCGTGGATGAGCTCGAGCTGTTCCACGGCAGCCGGAGCGCTGCAGATGGCTCGGGCGGCACCGCCCTTGGCAAGGCTCATCAGGCTGCCCGCTAGCCGCCGTGGCCGACCTGCGGGGCTCCAAGGGTGGCCTGGATGGCTCTGGTGAGTGGGTGAGGACGGGCGTGGCTCTGCAGGCGAGCAAGGGCCAGGGGCACGACGCGGCGGCTCGGCTGTCTTGTGCGTGCAGAAAACGTGCGCCTGGCGCGCCAGCACACGACGCTACGTGCTCGGCAAAATGCCAAGGCATGCCAGGGGGCTCCAACCCACAAGAGGTTTAGCAGGGTGGGGTTATAGGCTAGGGTAAAGCCATGGGACATGCTGGTTAGCCAAAGCAAGCAAGTCCAATGTGCAAACTAAAAACCATGCCAAAACTGGCCATGCACACAAGGTGTTTGACAAAATGCTAAGGGCATCTAGGCAACTCTTGGGGTGGCCAAAATCCACAGATCCTAGTCTCTTTAGGTGTAGGTGATGGTGGCAAGGTTAGTTTGGCAAACACAGAAACTTGTTAGTGCAAATTTTTAAGAAAACCAATTCTGGACAGAAACTAAAAGCTATCATTTCATGTCCCAACAACACTCCAATGGGTCCACTCTCCTGGACTTAAGGGTTTTGTAGGGAGGACTATAAGAAGGAAAAAGAATCATGGGCAACAGAGCAACATAAAAAATGGGGTTGCAGTACAAAATGCCAAACTGGACCAGAGAGCAAAAGAGGATGATTTGCTCAAATTTTTCAAAGAACACTCATGGGTTTTTGCATAAAGTTGAATAATATACTCCTACTAACATCCCCTAATTTTGGTGGAAGTTTTAAAGAAATATTTAAATAGGTTGTAGTGCAAAATTACCAACTGGACCAGTTTTGAAAACTTGGGGTAGGGCTCAAAATCTCCAATGAATAAAAGATATTTTTGCATAAAAGTGATGTTGAAACCTCACATGACATCCCCAAATTTTGGTGGGAATTTTAGAGAAGAATATGAAAGGGTTGTGGTGCAAACAGGACCCTAAAACCTATGAAAAATCATTTCCAAAGAAATAAAGCTCAGGGAAAATAATTATGCAAATAAATCCACTGATAAAAGAAATGTTTCTTGAGAGGGCATACAAGTCCATTAATATTTTTGGAAAGTTTTCACTTGGGGTAAAACTCTACAAAATCAAAGAAAGGAGAGGTTCTGAAATCAAAAGATAGATCCAGAAAATAAAAATTTGATTTTCTGGCAAAATTTTAAATAACAAATCATGGTTAAATTTTGGGGTGTTACACAGACTTGCAACGCCAGGGTTGGACTCCTCCTCAGACTCCACCTCTGCCTCCTCAGAAGCAGACTCCTCCTCTGAATCCATCTCCTTGCCAACAAAAGCACGAGCCTTGCCAGATGAGCTCTTCTTATGAGATGAAGACTTGTATGATGAATTGGAAGAAGACTTTGAGGATTTCTTCTTCTTCTTGTCTTCAGAATCATATTATTTGCTCTTCTTCTTCTTCTTGTTCTCATTGTCCCACTGTGGACACTTAGAGATGTAGTGTCCTGGCTTCTTGCACTTGTGACATGTTCTCTTCCTCTAGTCATGAGTGGAAGCTTCATCATTTCTTGAGCTGGATCGTGAAGACTTTCTGAAGTCCTTCTTCTTAGTGAATTTCTGGAACTTCTTCACAAGCATAGCAAGTTCCTTTCCAATGTCTTCAGGATCATCAAAATTGCAGTCAGATTCTTCTTCAGATGAGGAAATAGGTTTTGCCTTCAAAGCACGAGTTCGGCCGTATTTGGGACCATAGATATCTCTTTTCTCAGATAGCTGGAACTCATGTTTGTTGAGCCTCTCAAGTATATCAGACGGATCGAGTCTCTTGAAGTCAGGGCGTTCTTGTATCATGAGGGCAAGGGTGTCAAACGAGCTGTCAAGTGATCTCAGTAGTGTCTTGACGATTTCATGCTTGGTGATCTCAGTGGTGCCGAGAGCACGAAGCTCATTGGTGATGTCAGTGAGCTGATCAAACGTGAGCTGGACGTTCTCATTGTTGTTTCTCTTGAAGCGGTTGAAGAGGTTGTGAAGAACACTGATCCTTTTATCTCTCTTGGTTGAGACGCCTTCGTTGACCTTGGAGGGCCAGTCCCAGACTAGCTTCGACGTTTCAAGAGAACTCACACGGCCATACTGACCTTTGGTCAGATGACCACAGATGATGTTCTTGGCAGTAGAATCGAGTTGAATGAACTTCTTGACATCAGCAGGGGTGACACCTTCACCAGTCTTGGGAATGCCATTCTTGACGACATACCATAGGTCGACATCAATGGCTTCAAGATGCATACGCATCTTATTCTTCTAGTAGGGATATTTAGTTCCATCGAAGACGGGGCAAGCAGCGGAGAATTTGATTATCCCTGCAGTCGACATAGCTAAAACTCCAGGTGGTTAAACCGAATCACACAGAACAAGGAAGTACCTTGCTCCGATACCAATTGAAAGTGCTAGTTATCGACTAGAGGTGGGCTGAATAGGCGATTTTTATGGAAGTCTTCAAAACATGAGAGTTTCGAAGACAAACAATAGAAATGAACCCATCGATATGCAGCGGAAGGTAGACTACACTAAGCAAGACATAGTCAAGTATGCAATGAAGTGAAAGCACGAAGACTAATAGCAGCTAGGTAGTAATGATCAGGATGGAAGATAGTATGAAGCCAAACAATGATAGTAGTCACACAGTGAAGTCAAACAGGTAGTGCAAGCAGGCAATGACTTCACGAAGACAAACTGTAAGTAATGAGAGGGAGAGGATAGAACCAGTTACTTGTTGAGGACACAGGATTTGTTGGAACAGTTCCAGTTGTTGTGACAACTATACGTCTGGTTAGGGAGGCTGAGATTCAACTCATAAGACCGCGTCTTCACCTTATTCCCCTTGAGCTAAGGACACACAGTCCTCGCCCAATTACTCTGGTAAGTCTTCAAGGTAGACTTCCAAACCTTCACAGACTTCGTTCACCGGCGATCCACAATGACTCTTGGATGCTCAGAACGCGACGCCTAAACGGCTGGAGGATTCACAGTCCTCAAGTCTAACAAGTCTTCAGGTCACGCGGATAGAAAGACTACAGTGATGCCTAACACTCTTTGGCTCTGGGTGTTTGGGCTTTGTCCTCGCAAGGATTTCTCTCTCTCAAAAGCTTCGGCGGTGGGTTGCTCTCAAACGACAAAAGCCGTGCACTTACTCTGAGCAGCCACCAATTTATGGTGTAGGGGGTGGGCTATTTATAGCCACTAGGCAACCCGACCTGATTTGTCCGAAATGACCCTGGGTCACTAAGGAACTGACGCGTGTTCCAACGGTCAGATTTCAAACACACGCGGAAACTTTACTTGGGCTACAAGTAAAGCTGACTCATCCAGCTCTGGATAAGATTTGCTCTCATTGTCTTTGCTCGAAGACATAGGATTTGGTTGAGCATCACTTCAGTCACTCTGGCTTTGTTCACTGGGACCCCACTTAACAGTATGGTGGTTCCTATGACTCAACTAAGAAGAAAAGGACACAACAAAACAACTAAGTCTTCACGCTTCATAGTCTTCACGCAATGCCTTCTCTTGTCATAGTCTTCAATGTGATTATCTTCACATACCACCATTGTCTTCAATGTCTTCATAAATTTTTATGGGTCATCTACCGTAGGTAAACCGAATCAATGAGGGACTACTACCTGTGTTATCCTGCAATTCTCACAAACACATTAGTCCCTCAACCAGGTTTGTCGTTAATACTCCAATACCAATTAGGGGTGGCACTAGATACACTTACACACATGTATTTAGGTTTCCGACCAATACAATTCTAGCGTGAACAATAAACATTTATCATGAATAAGGAAATATAAAACAACAACTTTATTATTTCCACTAGGGCATATTTCCTTCAATCTCCCACTTGCACTAGAGTGAACAATCTAGATTACATTGTAATGATTCTAACACCCATGGAGTCTTGGTGCTGATCATGTTTTGCTCGTGGAAGAGGTTTATTAAACGATTCTGCTACATTCAGATACGTATGTATTTTGCAAATCTCTATGTCTCCCTCCTTGACTTGATCATGGATGGAGTTGAAGCATCTCTTAATGTGTTTGGTTCTTTTGTGAAGTCTGGGTTCCTTCGCTAAGGCAATTCCTCCAGTATTGTCACAAAAGATTTTCATTGTAATCGATGCACTAGGTATTACACCTAGATCGGATATGAACTCCTTCATCTAGACTCCTTAATTTGCTGCTTCCAAAATAGCTATGTACTCCGCTTCACACGTAGATCCCACCACGACACTCTGCTTGGAACTGCACCAACGGAAAGCTCCGCCATTCAATACAAATACGTATCCGGTTTGTGACTAAGAGTCATCCCGATCATTGTCAAAACTAGCACCGATGTAACCATTTACGACAAGCTCTTTGTCACCTCCATAAACGGGAAACATATCCTTGGTCCTTTTTAGGTACTTCAGGATGTTCTTGACCGCTGTCCAGTGATCCACTCCTGGATTACTTTGGTACCTCCCTGCTAGACTTATGGAAAGGCACACAGGTCTGGTATACAGAATAAAATACATGATATAACCTATGGCTGAGGCATAGGGAATGACTTTCATTTTCTCTCTATCTTTTGTCGTGGTTGGGCATTGAGTCTGACTCAATTTCACAAATGGCAATACAGGCAAGAACCCTTTCTTTGACTGATCCATTTTGAACTTCTTCAAAACTTTGTCAAGGTATGTGCTTTGTGAAAGTCCTATTAAGCGTATTGATCTATCTCTATAGATCTTGATGCCCAATATATAAGTAGCTTCACTGAGGTCTTTCAATGAAAAAATCTTATTCAAGTATCCTTTTATGCTATCCAGAAATTCTACATCATTTCCAATCAATAATATGTAATCCATATATAATATTAAATATGCTACAGAGCTCCCACTCACTTTCTTGTAAATACAAGCTTCTCCGAAAGTCTGTATAACCATATGCTTTGATCTCCTCATCAAAGCGTATATTCCAACTCTGAGATGCTTGCACTAGTCCATAGATGGATCGCTGGAGCTTGCACACTTTGTTAGCACCTTTAGGATCGACAAACCTTCTGGTTGCATCATATACAATTCTTCTTTAAGAAATCCATTAAGGAATGCCGTTTTTTACGTCCATTTGCTAGATTTCATACTCATAAAATGCGGCAATTGCTGTAGCGACCTGACCCAAAATCGGTCAAATCTACGTATGCATACCATCCCAAGATCATGCCGGTACTCAAGACATCGATGAAATAATCAAAGTTCAATCACACCTGAATTTCATTACACGTTTCTCATATAGAGTCTTTATTACAAGAGAATAAATTTGGCTCAAGGCCAACTCATGAGAAAAAAAACTACTAATGCCGCGGAAGCGTAGGAGATAAAGCGAGTCCATCTGACTCCAAAGGGCAATCGCCAAGCGCGGAGCGTAGCCTCACTCCTGATCGGAATATACCTCTGCAACATAAGACGTTGCAGCCATGTAGGTCAGCTTTTTGAATAAGCTGGCAAGTCATGAAGAGAATAACAATAATAAAATTACTAACACTATATGCATTTTGGCTGTGGAGCTCTAAGTTTCATCATTTTGCGAAAAGCCAATTTTCTCCTACTACAGTGGACTTGCTTGCAAATTACTACAAATTGTTGGTAGTTATTGAGATGGTTCCACCAACCAATATCTCATACCCAAATTATTAAGTCATAAAACCCCTCAAATTAATTCATTAGTTTTAGTGTTGAGATTTCCGAATACTTCCAAGTTCCAGAGGCTCAATTTGTCCGTGAATCGGGACACGGCTAATCGATTAGAGCTTTAACTCTGCAGAGGTTTGCACTTTTCCCGCAAGAATCATTCCTCCTTTTAAGTCTTCGCACTTCATGGTGTTTGAAGACGGACTAATGAAACAGGTCTTCCAAAGAGTTCTTCTGCTACTGCCGGTACCCATCCAATCCTACCGTTCTTCTACATCTCGTAGTACCGCCCAGCCAGCGTCACTACTAGGGTTAACCCAGCCGAGCCCATAATGGCTTGCGGTTGCACAGTAAGCTTCCGTCATGGGGCATCCATCCGCCTCTTCGTGGCTGGGTGAAGCTTTCCGCAAGATGTCATGGCACTTCTCCATGCATCCCGCCAACCACTGGGTTCTCCAGGTGCCGTCAACCGCCCTCCACCCAAGAGTGAATTCAAGTCCATCTTGATTCTTGTAGTTCATGGGGTTGTCATCATCATTGACTCTCACATCTTGCTTATGAATTTCACTCAACCAAAACCCGTCTCGAGCATAGCAAAGTAAACTACTTATTCCGGGGTCATGGTAACAAGGGATTGGTTCATCCTACCACATGATACCACTCAAGATTAATAACTTCAAAACTTCAACTACTGCATGCATGGTGGGGTGGTGACAATTACTAATGCACAAAAACATAGGTATAGAAAATAACATGATCAAAACTTGCCTTGCTGATGATCCTCGTAAGCTAAAGATTCAGAGTAGCAAGCTTCAGACTCGAAACTCTACCGAGACAAACAATAATCACAATAAGCATATAGCATAGGATCACATAATACAATAGCATAAGAAAGTAACACACCAAAACCAACAAAGCAAAACTCAAAGGAAAACTCAAAGAAAACCAACTCAAAGTTTTCCTACTTCTAACAACAACTAAAAGTAGTTTTATATAACAAAAATTTCTCAACATAACCTAATCATGGTTTTATGTTAACTTAACAAAAAATAAATTCATTAAGCAACTAGGAGCAAAAGAATTAATTTAAAATCTATTATGAAACTCCTATTAGGCCTAATTCAATTTCTATTAAGAAAAATAAAATAAAAGTTTTATTTATTATAAATAAAAGTTCATCCTATAAAGTGACAGAAACTATCCTAGAATAATCAATCACATGTTAAAAATAAATTTATTTACTAATTAAAATAATAGGAAAACAGAGCTAGTTAATTAATTAGGATTAACAAGATTCTGCTTAAAACTATTTTTTATTAACCCTAAAATACCCAATTTAATTCCTATGGTTTGGCAATGTCAAAATAAAGTTGGGACAAAAAGAATCATCCAAAATAATTTTCTAACTCAAGTTATAACAGATTTACTATTCTGACTAAAACTAAAATAAAGCAATTTTAATTAATTTTAACATAGCTAAATATATTTTCTGCAGAAACTATAGAAAATTTGCAAACCAACAAAAAAAGAATCACCTAAAAATATTAAACAGAATAAAAGATATGAATTTTTCAAAACAGGAACTATTCTGTTAAAACAGAAAACAAAAATAAATGAAAAAGGGCCTAATGGGCCTAAACTACGCACTGAGCGTAATATAAATTAAACGGGCCTAGGGTTAAACGAGTCGGGCCGGGCTAATAAAAATAAAACCCTAACTAAATTTAAACCAACGAACCGGCCGGTTTTTTATAAAACATACCCTTGGGGTTCTAATCTACACCGTAGATAGCGATCGGACGGGGAGGGGATCTCCGCGACTTCACGGAGCTCAAGGGCGGCGGGCGGGGCGAGGCGTGCTATTCTCCTGGTCGTCGGGAGGTCGGCGGAGAGCTCCGCGAGTCTTGACGAGCTCGGGAGGTGTTTGGTGGAGTCGGTGGGGTCGGAGGGGCTAGGGCGGCGGCGAGGGAAATGGCGGTGGTCGACTCGGACTCCGACGAGCTCGTAAGAGGGGAGGAGGGGCTCCATGAGGGGTAATGGGGAATGCGGGGAGGGGGCTTATAGGCGGGGCCTCGGCGTGGCAAGAGAGGCGATCGGGGGGATCGGATCCGGATCTCGCGGATCCGCGATCGGCGGCCATGGCGTGCGTGGGCGGGAGGTTGAAGGAGGGGGGGTCCGCTGTCGGTGAGAGAGAGAGGGTGGTGCGGTCGGGCGACCGCTCCAAAGGGTTTCAGGCGGGGAGGTGAGGCCGGCTCACGTCGGCTCACATGGCTGGCCTCTGGGCACTGGTGGGCAGTGGCTTCAAGCACTGGCCGGGCAGGGGGTTCTGGTGGCGCTTTGGGGGGTTTCTCTTTTATTTTTTAAATAAAACAAAACAGAGATAAAACATAATCTATAAATATTTTATATAGGACATATATATACCAAAATGATCAGGGGAATATTCCCTATCATTTGAACATTTTTCCAAAGGCAAAATCCAAACTTTATAAAAATCCATTTTTCCAATATTCAAATAAAACCCAAATTTGAATTCAAAACTTTTGGCATTGTTTCCTATGATATTTTTGGAGTGTCATGTTTACTCCTCTCATACTTTTGATCAAGTATTTATCGGGCATAGTTTTTGAAATGATTCCCACTTGCCAAGTTTGAATTCAAATTCAAAACTCAAAATCCTCTCAAATTTCAAATGGCATTCAAATTCAAACAGATGCATTAGATGCTTAGCTCTAATTGTAAAACATTCCAAATAGGAAATTTGGGATGTTACAAACCTACCACCTTAAGATGAATCTCGCCCTCGAGATTCGGGTTGGCTAGCAAATAGGTGCGGGTGGTCTCAAGAAGGTCTTCTTCGCCTCCCGAGTGGCTTCTTCCTCGAGTGGTGACTCCACAAAGACCTTGCAAAATTTGATGACCTTGCTGCGGGTGACTCGCCGCAGTCCTCGAGAATTCGACGGGTTTCTCCTTGTAAGTCGATCACCGCAAGCTGTATGGCCTCTAGGGGCACCGTGTGTCTCTCAACGGAACATCGCCATGTCAAGATGACACTTCTTCACCGAGAAACGTGGAAGACATCATGAACTCCCGACAATCCTTCCGCAATTCCAACTTGTAAGCAACTTCTCCTCGACGCTCGAGGATTTTGTAGGGGCCAATGAATCGGGCTGCTAACTTCTCTTTGACACCAAACCTCTTGATTCCACGATGTGGAGACACACGAAGATATGCTCGGTCTCCCACTTCGTATGTTACTTCCTTTGCGCTTCTTCGTCGCATAACTCTTCCGTCTCGATCGTGCTATCTTGAGTCTGTCTCGAATCAGCTTGACTTTCTCTTCAGAATCCCTGATAAGATCGGAACCGAAAAGTGATCGATCTCCAACACTATCCCACAGAATGGTGTTCTCGCACCTCCTTCCGTATAGAGCTTCGAAGGGGACATCTTCGATTTGGATTGATAACTGTTGTTGTATGAGAACTCTGCGTGCGGCAAATTATCATCCCAGCTAGACCCATAGTCTAGCACACAAGCTCTCAACATGTCTTCCGAATCTGGTTGACTCTCTCGGTCATCCATCTGCTCATGGATGAAAAGCTGTATCAATTCCAGCCTCGCACTCCAAAGTTTCATGCAATCGCTTCCAAAACTTTGAGGTAAACTGTGTTCCTCTATCGACACGATTTTCCTCGAACTCCATGCGACATACGATCCTGGTCATGTATATCTTGGCCAACTTAGCACTGGTATAGGTAGTCTTCACGGAATGAAGTGAGCTACCTTGGTCAAACGATCAACCACTACCCAGATGGAATCATAACCTGAACGGGTCTGGGTAATCCTGTGATGAAATCCATTCCAAGTTTCTCCCATTTCCAATCGAATCGCAAAGGTTGTAGTAACCCTGCTGGCTTCGATGTTCTGCTTTACTGCTGACAAACATCGATACGGCTACGCACTCGCAATATCCTTCTTCATACCGCCCACCGTAAACTTTCTTTCAAATCCAGGTACATCTTGGTGTTGCCGGGTGAATCGAGTACGGTGAATCATGAGCCTCCTGAAGAATTAGCTTCCTGAGTTCGGGATCATTGGGCACATAAATACGGTCCTCGAACCAAATAGTTCCGTGCTCATCCTTACGAAATCCTTTAGCTTTTCCTTCATTCATCTTTTGTTTTATCTCATCAATTTCCTTGTCCGACTTATGGGCTTCACGAATCCTTTCGGCCAAAGTGGACTGAACTTCCAGAGTTGCAACATATCCTCTCGGAACTATCTCCAGTCGGAGATCTCTGAGGTCATCGACTAACTCCTGGGGTAATCCTCCTGCTGTAAGAGTATTCACATAACTCTTACGGCTCAAAGCATCTGCTACAACATTAGCTTTACCTGGGTGGTAATGCAATCTCATGTCATAGTCCTTTATCAACTCTAGCCATCTTCTCTGCCTGAGGTTCAACTCTTTCTGCGTGAAAATATACTTCAAGCTCTTGTGATCTGTATAAACATCACAACGGTTTCCGATGAGGAAATGTCTCCAGGTCTTGAGTGCATGCACTACGGCTGCTAACTCCAAATCATGTGTGGCATAATTCATCTCGTGAGGTCGTAGCTCTCTGGAGGCATAAGCTACAACTTTTCCTTCTTGCATTAGTACTCCTCCGAGTCCTTGACGAGAAGCGTCAAAATAGACCTGGTATTCCTTGTGTATGTCTGGCAAAATCAACACTGGGGCTGTGACCAAACGTTTCTTCAATTCCTGAAAACTGGCTTCACATTCCTCGGTCCAAACATACTTGGCTTCCTTCTTCAACAGCTCAGTCATGGGCTTGGCAATCTTCGAGAAGTTCTCAATGAACCTCCGATAATATCCTGCGAGTCCGAAAAATGCGGATCTCCTTGATCGAGGTGGGTGATCGCCAATCGGTGATCGATTCAACCTTGGCGGGATCAACTGCTATTCCTTCTCCTGAAATAACATGTCCGAGGAATCCAACTTCCTTCAGCCAAAATTCACATTTGCTGAACTTGGCATACAACTGATGTTCTCGAAGTTTCTCCAGAACTAGACGCAAATGTTCCTTATGCTCTTTCTCGCTCTTGGAGAAAATCAATATATCATCGATGAACACCACGACGAACTTGTCCAGATATTCCATAAACACCTTGTTCATCAAATTCTTGAAGTATGCAGGAGCATTAGTCAATCCAAATGACATGACGGTATAGTCATATAAACCATACCTGGTAGTGAATGCTGTTTTGGGTATATCCTTTTCACGGATCTTCAACTGGTGATACCCTGATCGAAGATCGATCTTAGAGAATACCTTGGCTCCAACTAGCTGATCAAACAGATCGTTAATCATCGGCAGAGGGTACTTGTTCTTGATGGTTACTTCGTTCAACGCACGATAATCCACAACCATCCTCAAGCTTCCATCCTTCTTCTCTACCAAAAGAACTGGGGCTCCCCAAGGTGATGAGCTTGGTCTAATATATCCCTTCTCCAATAACTCATTAATTTGATCCTTGATCTCTTTCAACTCATTCGTGGCATCCGATAAGGTCTCTTGATATTGGGGCTGTGCGAGCAATAACTCGATCAGAAATTCAATGTCCTGTCCGGTGGCATTCCCCGTAATTCCTCCGAAACACATCGGGAAAATCTTGCACC
Source organism: Aegilops longissima (assembly GCA_021605205.1). Classification (NCBI taxonomy): domain Eukaryota; kingdom Viridiplantae; phylum Streptophyta; class Magnoliopsida; order Poales; family Poaceae; genus Aegilops; species Aegilops longissima. The sequence continues at coordinate 7,627 of JAHIAM010002072.1, read as the reverse complement.
ATGGCACTTCCTCCTGAACAACTCCCGTGAGGGAATGCACCGATTCTTCATCCGGCTGTGCTCGCTACATACTTGATCCTCTTCGCTCCCGGTGGTGAGCGTAATAGACTTGCGGGCACGCCTATGTTTCCATCAAACTTCACAACCAATCCATGCCTAGGATTACATCCAAGGTCTGGGTTTCCAACACTATGAGGTCTCGGGAAATTTATGGTTCCCGATGTTGAGGGTTGCATGACAGCCTAAGCCTGCCAAAGATTTCTCCTCCCGCGAACCCGACGTGAAGGGGCTTCTAAGGGTTTTAGTGGGCAACCCGTACTTTTCCACAACTACCCTTGATATGAATGAATGCGTTGCACCGTAATCAAAGAGTACCAATACTGAACGTGAATTCAATAAAACTTACCAACCACAATTGTTCGGCTGATCATAGACGCCCTCCACGCCAATGTGGTTCACCCGAGCACGAGGGAACGGATTGGGCTTCTTCGCCGAGCCTCCATTGCTGTTTCCATTCCTCCGCTTGGCCTCCGGCAGTCGGTGGCATAGTGCCCCGCCTTCGGCACTTGAAGCGGTGATGTGGCTCAGATCCTTCGAGCCGGGCAGAACGATGCTGATTGCCATTACCGTTTCCATTGCCATTGCCATGGCCTGACTTGTTGTCCTGGTTGCGTTGTTCCCATTTCCTCCATGGTTATGACCTCCATGGTTATGATGGGTGTGCCCTCCCGAGTATGGTGCATAACGGGCTTCGCTGAGCTCCCGAGTTGTGCTTCCCTAGTTGTACTTCCGCTATGCTTTCAATCTGCTGCTGCTTGCCTTCAAGTATGGTGGCCTTGTCTACCAACTCCTGGTAGTTGTTGAAGGTAGCCACAATAAGTTGCATACTCAGCTCATCGTTGAGTCCTCGAGGAATTTCTCCTGCTTATGCATCTGTGGCCACATCATCGGGGGCATAGCGAGCTAGCTTGCTGAACTCATCCACGCATCGTGCACAAGACGGTTCCCCGGGCGTAAGTTGCGAACTCACGCTTCTTCGACTCATGGCTCCAAATGAGACATGAGCGGTGCGAAGGCTCTGCTGAACTGATCCCATGTGATGGCACCAATGGGATAAGTGGCGTGTAGTTCTCCCACCAAGAAGCTGCAGGTCCATCAAGTTGATGCGCGCAAAGCACACCTTTTCTCGCATCAGTGCATCCAACGGTGATTAGCTCTCTTCCGACTTTGCGGAGCCAATCATCACCACAATCAGCTCGGTGCTACTGGAGAACACCGGGCGGATTCAGCCTCGTGAATCGAGTCAAGTTGTCCATGGGGGTGGTGGCGGTGGATTATTGGTGTTGTTGTTCGATTCGGATGAGTAGCTGCATAGGGCATTCTGCTGCTCAAGCAGCTGGGTGAGCTCGCGGAAAACCGTGTCACGCCCTGGAGGCATCTCGTGTTTTGGAGTGGACGAGAAAATTAGAATAGAACAATGGTCTATGAGAAATAACACTACCCATATGAATGCACAATCATACACACACCAATCATTTATTCATTCCACTCAAACATGGTTCAATCTCGATTACAAAAGCTCATGACTAATCGAAATATCGGCCTAACTGATCGATGAAAAAGGTAAAAAATAACATGGTGGTCGACTAAAAAGTCTTCATCAATAATCCTTGCGTCCTCTGGCGTGATGTCCTCTGTTGTGGCGCCTCCTCTTGCGGCTTCCTCAAGTGGAACTCCCTTCATAATCCTGATCATTGCTCACGAGGGGTCCGTCATCTCCACTTGGAAAAAGGTCCTCTCCCAAGTCCATTTTTTCCTCTATCGCGGCAAGCTTCATCTTCAGGTCATCGACTGTCTCCATGAAGTCCGCGACTTCTTCCTCATGGTTAAGGAAGTCTGCAGTGTGCCTTCTCCTCCAGCCCAGCTCACGGAACAAGAGCCTCCTGTGCCTTCGAAGTTACGGCGAGTCTGAATCTCCCGCTTCTGAGGAGAGACTCCAAGTCCCGGATATAAGAGAGAGTGGAGTCGCCCTCACGGTACGGATGATATCTCCATTCCGTGCTCGCGAGAGACCATGGCGAGATCTGAGGATCCAGCTCGCCCTCAGATCCTCTCTGAGATGTCCAAGGGCACGATAGATGGCCATGTCCTTCCGATGATCCAGCTTGAAGTCGGTGAACTCAAAGTCAATAGGCTCCGTGTGTCCTCCGAAGGTTCTCCCTGAATATGCACCTCAATCTCAGAAGCGGGTGTCCGCTTAAGTGCATTGGTTGGCTTCCGTGATCGATGGTAGAGCAATCTTCAGCTTCTTCACCATCTGACCAGCTTCCTTCCAAGGGCATCGCCTCGTCGGGCCGGCAAAACTCCGTAGCAAACTGGGTGAACTCGACGGCCATCTAGAATGTTGAAAATAGGAGAAGAGTCAGAATTGAACAGGGGAGAATTACGGAATGATAAGGATTAAAGAAAATGGTCTCTTCCTATGGCTTTCCAATCCTAGGGGTTACGATCCTACGGTCAGTGTGTGCTCTGATACCATTTCAGAGCGACCGACCCAAAATCGGTCAAATCTCCGTGTTCTGTATTCATCCCAAGATCATGCTTTGGTACTCACAAGACATCGATTTAAATAATCAAAGTTCAATCACACCTGAATTTCATTACACGCTTCTCATATAGAGTCTTTATTACAAGAGAATAAATTCGCTCAAGGCCAACTCATGAGAAAAAAACTACTAATGCTGCGAAGCGTGAGGAGATAAAGCGAGTCCATCCGACTCAAAGGGCAATCGCTAAGCGCGAGCGTAGCCTCACCCTGATCGAATATACCTCGCAACATAAGGCGTTGCAGCCATGTAGGTCAGCTTTTTGAATAAGCTGGCAAGTCATGAAGAGAATAACAATAATAAAATTACTAACACTATATGCATTTTGGCTGTGGAGCTCTAAGTTTCATTATTTTGCTAAAAGCCAATTTTCTCCTACTACAAAGGACTTGCTTGCAAATTACTACAAATTGTTGGTAGTTATTGAGATGGTTCCACCAACCAATATCTCATACCCAAATTATTAAGTCATAAACCCTCAAATTAATTCATTAGTTTTAGTGTTGAGATTTCTAATACTTCCAAGTTCCATAGGCTCAATTTGTCCGTAACCGGGACACGGCTAATCGATTAGATCTTTAACTCGCAGAGGTTTATGACTTTTCCGCAAGAATCATTCCCTCCTTTAAGTCTTCGCACTTCATGGTGTTTGAAGACGGGCCGAATGAAACAGGGTCTTCCAAAGAGTTCTTCCGTTACCGCCGTACCCATCCAATCCTACCATTCTTCTACATCTCGTCAGCACTGGCCCAGCCAATGCCACTACTAGGGTTAACCCAGCCAGAGCCCATAATGGCTTGCGGCTGCATGTAAGCTTCGTCATGGGGCATCCATCCGCCTCTTCGTGGCTGGGTGAAGCTTTCCGCAAGATGTCATGGCACTTCTCCATGCATCCCGCCAACCACCGGGTTCTCCAGGTGCCCACAACCGCCCTCCACCCAAAGAGTGAATTCAAGTCCATCTTGATTCTTGTAGTCCAACTGGGTTTTATTTAAATTGGAGTTCATTTGGTATTTTTTTATTTCTTTTGGTTTAATTTTATTTAAAAAACGCTGCACCCTGGGCTAAGGCCCAATGGCCCAGCCACCAGCCCGCCCAGCGCCCGCCTCCCTCTCTCCTCACAAGACGCCCTGCCACAGGTGCCTCACCACCGACGCCTCCCGAGTCCGGCCCACCCCAGCCGCCTTGCCCTCCCCAAGGCGCCTGCCTCCCTCCCATAAATAGCCGCCCGGCCCTTCACCTCACCCCGCCGCCTCCTGCCGAACCCGCCACAGGAGGCCCGCCACCGCCACTGCCCAGCGGAGCCCCGCCCTCGCCGCCTCCCGACCTCGCCCCCCCACCGTGCCCCCAGGAGCCTCACGACGCCCGGCGATCACCGGAGGTAGCCGCCGCCCGCCCGCCTGATCCGGTTTTCCCTAAAAAACGATCCGTTTTTAAAAAAGAGATGTTAGGTTTTTTTTAAAAAACCCTAGATTGGTTTTTATTTTTTCGGTTTTCTTAACTAACGAACGCTCACCAACCGCTCGCTTCAATGAACGTGTTCGTTGATTAGTTCTGTTAACGAACGTCCGTTATTTAAACCGCTCGTCGTTTTCTTTTAATCGGATTTAATCCGATATTTTTCTCGATTCGATTTCAGATCCGATTTTCAAATCTGTTTTATTTCTCGCTTCGCTTATCGGAATCAGGTGATCCAAGCGCTGGAGTTTCAGAATTAAACCGCCGTATCGATTAGCCTACTTTCACGAGTTTTGCTACTGTGAAATTTTGACCTAGTTTCAGATTTGCAAAACCGAGTCGTTTCTCTCTCGAAGTTTCGACTTTCGATGTTTATTTTGATTCAATCTTTGCAACCAGGGTTCTTAAGTTGAACTTTCTGGTTAGATCTTTTATTCGAGATTTCCCATGCATTAGATGAGTACTTATTGTATGCTTGTTGTTTGTCTGCGTAGATCACCCGGAGTGCGCCGCTTGTTACTTCGAATCTCTAGGTCTCGCGGATCATCAGCAAGGCAAGTAACACTTTGATCATACTCTTCTCATACCCAGTTTTATGCATTAGATCTATTCCTCAAACACTTGCATGATTAGGATCTACTTAAATTGTGGGATGGGAAGTAGATTGAGGTAGTACCTATTACCTGTTTTACTTATGAACCTTTGGGAGTTACTTCTACGTTTGCTTATTATGCCATGCTATGCTAGTAGACGTGGATTGGGTGAGTGATATTCCATGACAGATGTGAGATTGTTAAATTAATGGTTTATCTAAGGTGGCAACTTAAACACACATCCGGGTGGATTGAGGCACTGGTTTCTATCAGACTTGCTCAGATTTCTTCTGACCGCCACCTGTGCTCTAAGGGATCATAAGATTATTCAAACTGAAACTTCCGTGTGCAGCCACAAGCCAATTATGGGCTCGCGAGTTGACTAAGTTGTGCGAACTCTTACGGTAGGCTAGCTGATGTAGGGGATGTAGGTTGGTACGGTCTACCCACATGTAAGGTGCTAGCGCTTCGAAAGACTATGTCTCGGTCATCCGCTTCTCAAACACCATGTAGTGCGAGAACCAAGCGGAGGCGATCGAGTCTTGTGGGGAAAAGTGCTAAACCTCTGCAGAGTGTATAAACTAATCATGATTAGCCGTGTCCCCTGTTATGGACAATTTGAGTATCCGTAATTGAATATCATGTGAATCTCAACATGTTACTTCTAATAAAAGTTGTTGGGTTTTGATGAGTACTTTTAATTGGGATTGAGGATGCTGTCAACCATTCTCAATGTTTAACAACCACCATGATAGTTAAATAAAACTATTCCTTTGATGTAGGGAAAATCAGCTTTATGCAATGTAACCGAGGGCCTTACCACCAGCCATATATGCATGTAGTATAGGCTTATTCCTTCATTGTTTTATGTGTTACATTGCCAAGATATTCCATGTGTCGAATTGTTGGCTGCAACTTTCACGCTGCGCATTTTTCGCATTTATTTAGTAAGGTGTTAGGTCGTGGTTCTATACTCATGATGCCGTTGGAGTTGATGGACTCGCTTATCTTCCAAGCCTTCCGCTGTTATTATTAGATGGCCTTAAGCCATATTATTGTAATAAGTTCCCTTATGGATAACGATGTAATAAGTGTGTGATTGCTACTCGCAATAAATCCTTCAAGTACTGTGTGGTGTCAAGATTATCGATCCAGGATGACACCGAGCACGTAGATCGGATCCATTCGGTCTGGTCGCCATGAGAGAATGGTATCGAGCACACGCCGACTCGTAGGGACACGACCACTAAGTTAAAGTCATAGATCACTACTCTCTTCCCATTTTCTAACTCCTCATCTTTTCTACTCTCTTTAGGATGACGGACGCGAAGATCAAGTACACCCAACCGGATGAAGGCACACCTTTGGATTTCACTTGAAGGAAGTTACTAAGTACCGAACATTGACTACCAAGCTTCACCGGACATTCAACGCCACTCTGCAAGAAGAGCTGGAAGATTCATGCTCACGCTCTAGGAAGGACATTCGCCCCAATCACCAAGCCTATAGATAGTGTTTTCAAAGCACCAACTTGAGTCCGGGAAAGAGCATGGCAGCTCACATCACCATGGGACGATTGGGGAAGTCTATCAAGAAGACCTCAAGGATACCATCTACCAGATTTATGGACGCCGAGATGACAACTGGGACGTCGTCGGACCAAGAAGGATAGATCCATTGCAACTTTCATCCAGAGTTAAACCAGCACATTCGACGCCAGAGAAACAAATGTGCAATGACATGTTGGAGTTGCGTAAGACAAAAGGAAGGATCATCGAACTGAAGAAGAACTAAAGACTACACGCAAGGACTATATGGACGAGATCGTAGCTCTAGCAAGACACAATAACGATCTTAAGTACGAGATCAAGAACTCAAGAAGAAGTTGGCGCCAGAATGAAGACCAGTATGTCGAATACCCAAGCGACTACATTAACATCGACGACACCGATTCGGATCCAAGTGAACCCGACTTTGAAGACGGTTGAGCGTACATCATGGAGTCTTCCACCGTTCAAATTAGTAGAAGTCCCCCACATATTAGTAGTATTTTCCCTCCATGTAAACATTATAGTACACGCACTTTTGTGATAGTTAGATCGTTGTAAGCCCTTGTTTGATTGAATGAAGTGATTTTGTGTGTTTTTGCTCATGTGCATTTGGGTAGTGATTCCCTTAGACCCCATTCTATTCTACATTTCTCTCCTCTTCTAAACCCATCGATGCCTCCCAGACGCGACCCCGGATTCGGTTTTCCCGCCAGAGATCACCCAATTGATCCAGGCAGCAGAATACCTGATTCAAACATTGGTGCAGAACAACAACAACCCACCGCCACCACCACCACCTGCGGATCATCCGACTCGCTTCTTAGACTGAACCCGCCGTGTATTCCAAAGAGCACCGAGCCGATTGTGGCAGATGACCTGCTCCGCAAGATAGGAAGGAGCTGACCACGCAGGATGCATGATGGTGAAAGAGTGAAGTTTGCAGCACATCAGCTTGAAGGACCCGCAGCAAAGATGGTGGGAGAATTTCACAGCCACTTACCCCGTAGACACCGCCACATGGGACCAGCCAGCAAGCTTTTCAGACCGCCCATGTTTCAGCAGGAGCCATGGCTATGAAGAAGCGTGAGTTTCGCAACTTACGCCAAGGAGGAAGGACTGTTGGCAAGACGTGGATGATTTTAGCAAATTAGCACGTTATGCCCTGATGACGCTAAGCAGTATGCAGCTAAACAGAGAAGTTTCTAGAAGGACTGAATGATGAGTTAAGATGCCGTTGATGGTAGCAAGTTTCAACAACTACCAGGAGTTAGTAGACCGAGCTCTCATGATTGAAGGAAAGCAGAAGAATTGAGAACTGCAAGCGGAAGTATGGGCAAGGGAAGTATAACTCGATCCCAGCAGGCCCTCATATACCCCTAAATCAGGAATTCAGTTTCAAAGATACCCATGGAGGAGGTAA
>JAHIAM010002071.1:0-83665 GCA_021605205.1 Aegilops longissima | reverse complement strand
CCCCCTCACTCTCTTCTCTCCTCGCCCTTCGCCTCCTCTCCGAGCACACCCGAAGCGAAGCTCGTCAGCTGCCGCCGCCAACCCAAGGCCATCGACCACCCTCGCCTCGCCATCGAGCCTAGGAGCTCCGCCGTGTCGGCCTTGCCTTCCATCGAGATACGCGACGCCAGAGGCCCTGCTTCGTTACCACTGCTGCCGTTTTCACCGACGGGCACCGGAGATCGCTGCTTTGATTCAGCTGCTCAGAAGCCCCCCGACCCCGCCAAGGTCGCTACTGCACCATGGTGAGCTCCCTGCAGAACCCTTCCTTTCTCGCTTATGAAGCTCTAGGCCATAGCCCCTGCCGCAGCCGACAGCCTCACCGCCGCCATGGTGCCGCCATGCCACAGCCTCTCGCCAAGGCTGAGCGGTCAACGTGCTCAGAGACCCTCAGAGCCTAACGCGACATCCACTTGCCTCCTGCATCGAAGCGCCAACCTCAAGACTTACTCGAACTCCGGCCGCCATGAGCTCACTTCCGCGAGCTCCGACCACCCTGCGACCTCCCACCTGCTCCGTGGATGCGGACGAGCAAGAGCTATGCCCCGCGCCTCAAGGCTAATCCGACGCCTCTAGCGCAAGTCCGGCGTGCACCGCCAGGTCTCGTGGTCGCCACGGCCATCCTCGACGTGCTGATGTGGCCTCGCTTGTTAGGCTCTAATGACCCGGCTTAATTACTCCCCGACCTGCACATGGGCCCCACGCCTTAATTAATCTTTTGTTTATTTTCTCGTTAAGATTAGTACTAACTGGTGGACCCCACGTGTCAAGATTGACTTTGACAAGTCAGTTGACCGTCCCACTGGCCATCCACCCAACCCAGCTTCGAGTCACCGACTGCTGACCCCACCGGTCAGGGTTGACTCGACCGCGCCTTGACCTGCCGACGCCACACCGACGTCAGTCGACGCAATAATCCTTTTCGAATTTAAATAAATCTTAAAAGATTTATTTATTTCGTAAAATACCCAAAACTTTGAAAAATCATATAAAATAATCTATAACTCCAATGGAAATAAATTATATATGAAAATTATCAGAAAATATGAAGAATCTGTTTATGGCATTTTCATGCATGTTTGAACAAGTTAACCCCACTGAATAGGATGAATCATGATTAGGTAAATTATGAAATAGCATTTTGAGTTGAATTCAACCTTGTTTGAATTCCACTTCAACTAACTTGGATTATTATTGCATTAGGTGAATTCAGTACCTTAATATGACATATCATTCATGTGAATGTGCATTGCATTGATTGTGTTCTTCTTGTTTGCCGGTAATTGTCCCTCCCTAGAGATTTATGTACCGACGACGAGTTCGATGACACCGATGAAGAGCTATATTATCTTCGTAAGTGCCGTGCAAGCAAAACCCCTTGTTCATTCCGATATAATCCCACTCTCTCGCCCCTGCTTTATTTTACTGCATTAGGACAACAACGACTCATGTGTTACTTGCTGCGTAGCTGAACCCTTGATCCTTTGCATGACTCTGTCATTCCACAAGAATTAGATGAAACCCACTAGCATGAGTAGGAATTGTTTGAGCCATGTTGTGCCTACTCATTTATGCTGGTTTGTCATGCCTGCTATCGCTTAGAGTTGAGTCGGGTCTGATTCATCGGGAATGAATTGGAATTGTTATGAACATGTCCCACTGTGTGAGCTAAGTGTGAACACGCTTTGGTAAAGGTAGCGTGAGAGGCCATGTAGGAGTACATGGTGGGTTGTCTCATTGCAGCCGCCCTCGTGAACTAAGTTCTGTGTTTGTGATCCATGAAACAGCTTACTCCCACGCATTGGGATCCTTAATTGACCTCTCTGGCTTCTTGACCACCCTTGTCCTCATCCGGGAATTGCAAGTAGTTTCGTGTTTGTAGCATGTCAATGCACGCAACGCTGACCTTAGGGGTGGGTTGTGTTGCGGTAGGCACCGTGGGTCTGTACCGAAAGTGCCTGCTTGGTATCTCGAAACCCCGCACACATCGCTCGGGGCTGTATGGGAAACCTCGCCGACTCTCATGGATGGAACCCGAATAGGCGATAAACCCGACTAGGGACTTGAGTGTTTAGGTAGGCTGTGGCCGACACCCACGCTGGGCTTCCGCTGAAGGTTGCCGAGTACATGTCGGTAAACGGCGGTAAGTGGTGAGAGCGTGTGAAGAAGTACACCCCGCAGGTTTAATATGATCTATTCGAATAGCCGTGTCCACGGAGAAGGACTTCTGGGTTGCCTATATCAGTTCATAGACAAGTGAAAGTGGATACTCTAAAATGCGCAAGATAAGCGTGAGTGCTATGGATGGCGCTCGAGGGAGACGGAGCGGTCCATAGTGGTGTATTGCCATGGTGAATATGTGGACTCGTAGCGCCACCTCAAAAGAGTTACTTGCAATGTAGTTCGTGATAGCCACCGAGTCAAAGTGGCTTGCTGCAGCCAAACTCCACCACCCCTTTGATAATGATGCATATGTAGTTAGATCTGATAAGTCTTGCTGAGTACAATTGTACTCACGCTTGCTTATTTTATGTTTTGCGAGAGACGCCGGTCTCGCTTAGTAGTTCCGCTTGACTTCGACGCTTAGCTTGTTACCTCAGCCACGATCTTGTGCCTCGGCAGATCTCGGTAGATAGTCGCTTCTCAGCCTTTTTCATTTATAGTTGTCTGATCGCACATGATTAGCTTCCGCTTGTGCTTTGACTTGTATGTTCGAGTGTTGGGTCATGAGACCCATGTTTGTAATATCTCGCCTCTGAGCCTAATGAATAATATCTGAGTCGAGAGTTATGTTGTGATGCCACGTCAGATTTACATATATTGAGCATATTGTGTGTATGTTTGAAATGCTTGGTATGTGTGGGATCCGACAAACTAGTTGTTTATCCTTGGCAGCCTCTCATATGGGGAAATGTAGTCTCGCGCCTCCGAGCGATAGTAGTCCGCCACAGCCCGGTTCACCGAGTCCTGCTAGCCCAAAGACTACCGCTTGGACACTTGATCGGCCGGCATGTGTTTCACTTGCTCTTATGTCTGTCTCTTCGGGAAATGTCACGCGGTGTTATTCGAGTCCTGCTTAGCCTGCTACAGCCCGGATACCGGAGTCCTCATAGCCCAAAGGCTACAGCCCTAATATATACGCTGATGACCGATATGCTCGATGTGATTCATGTATGCCTGTCCCCATGGGTTAGTGCCGCTTTGGTTCACGACTAGCCATGTCGGCCCGGTTCTTTGTCATATGGATGCTAGCGACACTATCATATACGTGAGCCAAAAGACGCAAACGGTCCCGGCCATGGTAAGGCGACACCTGGGAATACCGCATGTGAGGCCGCAAAGTGATATGATGTGTTACATGCTAGTGTGACTTAGGATCGGGTCCCGATAGCGCTGGTATCGTGAGCCCCGATCGCTCAGAGGATTACCAAGCCAAACCGGTCAAGTTGTGTCTAGAAATGCTTTAGTTATGTAAGGGAATTGATTGTGAAGGAACGTAAGGCTCTTTTTACCCTTATACCTCATGGCCTTCTCGATCCGAGTCATCCTCTTCTCTTCTACGGGTTTAAGAACTAGGCTTCTCATCTATCTATTAGGATGTCGGTTACTAATCCATAGACTTATAAGATTGTTGGTTTTAATCCCCGCTCGTTCCTACCATTTCGTATGATAACCGTTGATCTCGTAATCTTGTTATGATGTTGTTGAGTGGTTATGCCACCATTTCGCAGGATGTCTCAAATCATTTTGAGCATTTACAGCCGTTATGTCAGTCCGAGTCATCCTGTGTCTCTAAATAGTCCGATGCATTTGCAAATCCTTTCTTTCTGCTCCTCGATGTCCTTTTGGTCGAATAAGCACACTAATCGGTAAGTTGAGGTACTGCTGCCTCAACACATATGTTGAACTATTATTATGACCCTAGGTGTTTAGGAAGTCACCTAGCAATTTAGCAATGCTTTTGTATCCCTAGTGTGATGATTCTCGCCATCATTTTCTAAAGCATCTCGTGATGCCATTTAGTAGTAAGCATTCTACTCCTCGGTTGTCAACCCGAGATTCCTTCTACTTCATGTTGCTAGCATTTGCTAGTGCCTTTAGGATATTAGTAAACTTTGTGATAGTCCTCAAGTCCGTGGTATTTCCTTCTTCCAAATACTACGAACCGCTTGTGGCGTAAGTTCTTTGAGCCAAAAGATCACAATAAGAGTGCTCTTGAGGAGTTCTCCATTCATAATTGTGAGTCTGCCAATTCTACCTTTCTCGCATGGGTTATCCGAAGAAATGTTGAGCTTGCTCGACATACTAATCTGTGCATCCACAACTCAGAAAATTATATGCCTTTGAGTTGTTCTCTTAGATGCCTTCCGACCTTCATCTATCAATTGATAGCCAAGGGTATGTGTGCATTTGTGTTCATCGATGCATTCTATCCTTGTGGTCCGCTGCCATTCTATTACGGAATGACTAGGAGAAACAAACTCCAGTACCTCATCCATTTCTAGGATTGGGTCAAAGCAGTTGTATTCCGCAGATTAAAATGCCAATCCAGCTTTGATTCTGCTCTACCTTGGAGTGTTACCATCTTTATGTCAGGAACCTCATGAGAAGTGCACCTTCTTTATGAACTCTTGACGCAGTGATACTCTCGCCATCATTGTTCATTTCTCGGTTCCGTGTTGATGCAATCGGAAAGCCGACAAGTGAATTGTGATGTGTGAAATCAATACCCCGAGCAACTTGTTGCTTGGTAGTGAATGGACAATATTCTCATTCTTAGCGTGTTGGTTATTAAATCATCATCCTAAGATTGATCGTGCTACCTAGTCCTTATTTCTGGTGCACACTTCGATTGATGAGTTAGGGTCTTGTCAAGTCCTCACTCATTTGATAATACCGTCTTGCCCTCAAAAGCAAGATTGCTCTCGAGCTTAGTAACATACCGGTGGTTCGTGACTTTCCAAATATCTTCTTGGAAGTGTTACCGGATTGTTTCCTGACTGTTATGTTGAGCCCGTGATCAAGTCGGTTTCTTGTGAACCACCCTTTCTCCAAGAATCTGTGTTGGACACCCCGAGCTAGTTGGTTGCCAAACAACAACTTGGAGAGTTGGAAGATAAACTTGCCTAACTTAGTTCGATCCAAAGGGATATTCTTGTGTAGTGTGTGTTGAAGAAGGATGATATCTTCATCGATTGGTCCTCGTGATCAGTTGTTGGATCTATTGTCCTACCAATTCTTTGACTCGAGTATGGGCCATTGTCAAGTCAAATCAGAACCAACGATATCCGTGATGTTGTCTTACTCGTGGTTGATCCCCGAGCATACACCATTACATCTTTGGTCCGACCAATACTATCACGTGTTCACATGATGGTGGAAGTCCAAAGGATATGGAAATTCGATGAGTTGTCATTGAGCCCATCAAGAGCATTTTGTCTCCCCATGAGTCATGTTGAACATCAACCTAGTGTTGGAAACTTGTGTAAGCAATTCTTCGTGTTTCGCTCATGAAGCATATGTTTGATGAAAGTAGTGACTTCTCTAATTCATGTGCATCTGTAAGTTGCCGCCATGAATTTGAGAAAGGTTTGTTTTGTTCCTTTGAATCATCCCAAGCCACCATGCACGCATAAGTATTCTATGGCATGATAGACTGATCATCTTCATTTCATATGAATTCCATAGCACACCAAGCCACTGATTGACTTGATCAAGGAAAAGAAGTCTATGCTTGGGATCTAATCCATGGACTTGTGTAAAGACTTCGATACCCTCGATGATGGATCCCCACCCGAACTCGGTAGTGTTTTATGATAAGACTACTATGTGGTCATGCTTGTCTGGGACAATGTGTTCACAGGTTTGTAGCAGAACCAGCTCATGTTTTGGAGCTTACTACCTTGGTTCATATCCTGAGAATCTCGCAACGCCTTCTCGCCGATTTGTGTTACAACCTTCCTTTCGTACATGCCGAGTCTGAAGTATCCCATCACCAATCGGATCTGAATCTCGTGCAGATATGATGGTTGGAACATTCCTAGCATTTGCATTTTGTTCCCAGCTCGCATCCCATTATGCCAATCTCCCTTGGGTTGCCTTCAGCAATTGTTGTCTAGGATCATCCTCAAAAGTGGACTTACCATGGGTCTCATCCATTTCCGTGATAAGCAAAAGTCATCCATTATGCTTGTCTTCAACAAGGTAGTCCACATCATCCATTCTAGTCCAGTGTACCATTCCTTGCACTCCACCAAGTTTATCGCTTGTGATTGCCTTTAGGCTGGTATAAAGAGTTTCAATGATGTTATATCAAAAGTAATTCTTTTTGCCACTTAAGGAATAGTTCCTTGCGCCACCTTTCTCGAGGTGCCCTGCTATTGAATCATGGTAAATATTTCCTCGCCACCTTGACACCATCCACCAACATTCTAAACGTGGAATTGTTGCCACCAATCAAACCCCGTTGTTGTTCCTCCATCCTCTCGATGTATTTGTGTCTCAACTCGAGATATGTCACCGACTCATCCGTGAGTCGATCATGTTTACTTGATCTTCGTGAAGATCGTGTCATGTAGGGTTTCCTTTCTTTCTATTGTCGATCGGTGAAGATCTCAAGACATCAAGACTAAGATGATGGAATGAATCAACATCTTCGAGTAGGCAAATGGATCATGAAGATTGTGATAGTTTGCACTTCCTTTTTCCCTTACTCACATCTTGAATCTCGGCAGATTCTTGTTTAGTGGGGTGAGCTGTCACAGCCCTGCATCAACCCTAGAGCTTGCTCAGAATTAGTAGCATTGCATCCATGCATCATGTCTAAATTTCCTTTAAATTTGAATTGGGGAATTGGAGAGCCCCAGGAATCATTTAAAATAAATGATCAACATTTAAAAATTGCTTCAAATGTTCCGAGGAAATGTTCCTTTTCAGCTTTAAAAAAATATTGGCAAGAATAAAATGCAAACCAATATTTTTGGAGTGACTGAAACATTTATTTTGGGCCTTTGAATTAATTCATTAACTAATTGCATTGATATATATATTATATATAATTAATATATATGCCCAATAATTTCGAACATTTTATGTGGTTTGGTATATTTTAGTTCTAGCCACATAATTATTTTCAGGATTTTATAAAATGGTTTAGTATTTTAACTAAACCAAAACAAAATAATGTAAATAGAGAAAACTAAAATAAAGGAGAGAGAGAGGTTACCTGTGGCTTACCCGGCGCCACTTGGCTCTGGCAGGCGGGCCTGGCTGGCCCACCTGGCCAGCCCAGCCCACCACCGCCACCCTCCCTGTTGCCTTCCTCCTCAAGGCCAAGAGGCGGTGGAGCGGTCGACGCACAGGCGCCAGCTCCACCTCCCGCCCACGCAGCTGCTCCCCTCGCCTCGACGCGCCACGGAGACGCCTGCCCTCGCCTCCCCCTCACTCGCTTCTCTCCTCGCCCTCCGCTTCCTCTCCGAGCACACCCGAGCGAAGCTCGCCGCTGCCGCCGCCAACCCAAGGCCATCGACCACCTCGCCCCGCCATCGAGCCTAGGAGCTCCGCCGTGTCGGCCTTGCCTTCCATCGAGATACGCGACGCCGAGGCCCCGCTTCGTCACCACTGCTGCCGTTTTCACCGACGGGCACCGGAGATCGCCGCTTCGATTCAGCAAGCTCAGAGCGCCCCGACCCCGCCGCTGTCGCTACTGCACTCGCGGTGAGCTCCCTGCAGAACCCTTCCTTTCTCGCTTATGAAGCTCTAGGCTATAGCCCTGCCGCAGCCGACAGCTCACCACTGCCATGGCGCCGCCAAGCCACAGCCCTCGCCGCCGTGGTCGGAGCGTGTCAACATGCTCAGAGACCCTCAGAGCCTAACGCGACATCCACTTGCCTCCTGCATCGAAGCGCCAACCTCAAGACTTACTCCGAACTCCGGCCGCCGCCACAAGCTCACTTCCGCGAAGCCCGACCACCCCATGACCTCCCACCTGCTCCGTTGATGCGGACGAGCAAGAGCTATGCCCCGTGCCTCTCAGGCTTAATCCGACGCCTTAGCGCAAGTCCGCGTACACCGCCAGTGTCCGTGGTCGCCACGGCCATCCTCGACGCGGCCGACGTGGCCTCGCTTGTTAGGCTCTAATGACCCGGCTTAATTACCCTCGACCACACACATGGGCCCCACGCCTTAATTAATCTTTTGTTTATTTTCTCGTTAAGATTAGTACTAACTGGTGGACCCCACGTGTCAAGATTGACTTTGACAAGTCAAGTCGACCGTCCCACCTGCCATCCACCCAACCCAGCCTCGAGTCACCGACTGCTGGACCCCATCGGTCGTGGTTGACCGACCGCGCTTTGACCTGCCGACGCCACATCGACGTCAGTCGACGAATAATCCTTTTTTCGAATTTAAATAAATCTTAAAAGATTTATTTATTTCGTAAAATACCCAAAACTTTGAAAAATCATATAAAATAATCTATAACTCCAATGGAAATAAATTATATATGAAAATTATCAGAAAAATATGAAGAATCTGTTTATGGCATTTTCATGCATGTTTGAACAAGTTAACCCCACTGAATAGGATGAATCATGATTAGGGTAAATTATGAAATAGCATTTTGAGTTGGAATTCAACCTTGTTTGAATTCCACTTCAACTAACTTGGATTATTATTGCATTAGGTGAATTCAGTACCTTAATATGACATATCATTCATGTGAATGTGCATTGCATTGATTGTGTTCTCTCTTGTTTGCCGGTAATTGTCCCTCCCAGAGACGATGTACCGACGATTTGAGTTCGATGACACCGATGAAGAGCTATATTATCTTCGGTGCTGTGCAAGCAAAACCCCTTGTTCATTCCGATATAATCCCACTCTCTCGCCTCCTGCTTTATTTTATCGCATTAGGACAACAACGACTCATGTGTTACTTGTCATGTAGCTGAACCCCTTGATCCTTTGCATGACCTCGTCATTCCACAAGAATTAGATGAAACCCACTAGCATGAGTAGGAATTGTTTGAGCCATGTTGTGCCTACTCATTTATGCTGGTTTGTCATGCCTGCTATCGCTTAGAGTTGAGTCGGTCTGATTCATCGGGAATGAATTGGAATTGTTATGAACATGTCCATGTGTGTGAGCTAAGTGTGAACACGCTTTGGTAAAGGTAGCGTGAGAGGCCATGTAGGAGTACATGGTGGGTTGTCTCATTGCAGCCGCCCTCGAACTAAGTTCTGTGTTTGTGATCCATGAAACAGCTTACTCCACGCATTGGGATCCTTAATTGACCTTCTCGGCTTTTTGACCACCCTTGTCCTCATCCGGAATTGCAAGTAGTTTCGTGTTTGTAGCATGTCAATGCCGACGCAACGCTGACCTTAGGGGTGGGTTGTGTTGCGGTAGGCACCGTGGTCTGTGTACCGAAAGTGCCTGCTTGGTATCTCGGGAACCCTGCACACATCGCTCGGGCTGTATGGGAAACCTCGCCGACTCCTCATGGATGGAACCCGAATAGGCGATAAACCCGACTAGGGACTTGAGTGTTTAGGTAGGTCGTGGCCGACACCCACGCTGGGCTTCCGCTGAAGGTTGCCGAGTACATGTCGGTAAACGGCGTAAGTGGTGAGAGCGCAGGTGAAGAAGTACACCGCAGGGTTTAATATGATCTATTCAATAGCCGTGTCCACGGAGAAGGACTTCGGGTTGCCTATATCAGTTCATAGACAAGTGAAAGTGGATACTCTAAAATGCGCAAGATAAGCGTGAGTGCTATGGATGGCGCTCGAGGGAGACGGAGCGGTCCATAGTGGTGTATTGCCATGGTGAATATGTGGACTCGTAGCGCCACCTCAAAAGAGTTACTTGCAATGTAGTTCAGATAGCCACCGAGTCAAAGTTGGCTTGCTGCAGCCAAACTCCACCACCCCCTTTGATAATGATGCATATGTAGTTAGATCTGATAAGTCTTGCTGAGTACAATTGTACTCACGCTTGCTTATTTTATGTTTTGCGAGAGACGCCGGTCTCGCTTAGTAGTTCCGCTTGGACTTCGACGCTTAGCTTGTTACCTCAGCCACGATCTTGTGCCCTCGGCAGATCTCGGTAGATAGTCGCTTCTCAGCCTTCTTCATTTATAGTTGTCTCGTACTCGCATATGATTAGCTTCCGCTTGTGCTTTGACTTGTATGTTTCGAGTGTTGGGTCATGAGACCCTGTTTGTAATATCTCGCCTCCTGAGCCTCGATGAATAATATCTGAGTCGAGAGTTATGTTGTGATGCCACGTCAGATTTATACATATTGAGCATATTGTGTGTATGTTTGAAATGCTTGGTATGTGGGATCCGACAAACTAGTTGTTTATCCTTGGCATCCTCTCATATGGGGAAATGTAGTCTCGTGCCTCCGAGCGATAGTAGTCCGCCACAGCCCGGTTCACCGGAGTCCTCGCTAGCCCAAAGACTACTGCTGGACACTTGATCGGCGGCATGTGTTTCACTTGCTCTTATGTCCGTTCTTCGGGAAATGTCACGCGGTGTTATTCGAGTCCCGCCTAGCCTGCTATGCCCGGGATACCGGAGTCCTCATAGCCCAAAGGCTACAGCCCGAATATATACGCTGATGACCGACATGCTCGATGTGATTCATGTATGCCTGTCCCCATGGGTTAGTGCCGCTGGGTTCACGACCAGCCATGTCGGCCCGGTTCTTTGTCATATGGATGCTAGCGACACTATCATATACGTGAGCTAAAAGACGCAAACGGTCCCGGCCATGGTAAGGCGACACCTGGGAATACCGTATGAGGCCGCAAAGTGATATGATGTGTTACATGCTAGATCGGTGTGACTTAGGATCGGGTCCCGGCTACAATATGCTCGCTTAAGAAGTTTCTTGCACTGCTCGCACTCAATCTGCTTAGCTGAGATGGCATGCCAAGGCTGATTAGTTGCTAAAATATCCTGCCATATATTTATTGTGACGAGATTGCCATGGTCTAGTAGCCAATCTGTTAGGTGAAATAGCTCTACACCGCTTTATACTCGATCTTTGTTGCTGCGATGGCCTTCGATAGTTTGATGGCTGTGTGCTCGGCCTCATTGATCGCTTTGATCACTAAACAGCTCGCCATAATTTAGCACTCAAATCTGTTTGCTGAATTAGCTTTACATATATTTCGTTATTTAGATCTGTTCGTCCAAATATCTTGCCATAGGTTTAGACATCGACCTAGGTATTTTTCTTCCGACTTCATAAAAGCATATACGCTTTTCCTGTAATATCTAGTAGAAGAACTAATTTGTATGTCAATGATGGACAGGTCTTGGATAACTTCTCCTCAAAGATTCTCCGCTGCATATGTCAAGGGGTTGAAAACTTCATGAACTTTATCGAGCTGAGTACGGTGGTCCGAATCAGATGTGCTCCGCCTGTAACAGCTTGTATGAATTCAGTTACAAGACCCCACCAACTCGTGCAAAATCATCTACACTTGTATGGGATGTCGGTCACATATACTAGGTGAGTTCATCATGGTGAAGCTGTGAACACCAATGTTATTGACTACGGGAAGCAGCAGATCACCATCTTGATCTGCCCGATGCTCGTGTGGAAGAGGAGGAGGAGGTGGTGGTGGCGGAGCCAGTGAGTTTGACCAACATTGAATAATGCTACTAAATGCTCGTGCATTCCGTGAACTTTCACCTGCAGAAGAAAAACGGTGGGCCCGCATGTTGGAACAATGCAACGTTGCTGGGTGACACATATAGCATGACCAACAAGCTGTCAGTATTCTCAGCTATGGTCACCTTTCTTCAGGTGAAGACATCTGAGCGGATGACCAACAAATCATTCGATGCGATGTTGGCTGCTTTCCGCAAATCTTTCCTAGATGTGTCTGAGCTGCCACACACCTACAGTAAAATGAAGAATTTCCTTCGTGCAGTTGGAATTGGATATGATATGATAAATGTTTGTAAGAATAATTGTGTTCTGTTCTGGAATGATTATGCCAACTTAAGTGAATGCCCGAAATGCAAATCATCAAGATGGAAAGATGGCGATGCTGTGAAGAGGATTCCTCATAATGTTTTGAGACATTTTCCAATTACACCAAGATTGCAGAGGTTGTTTCATGATGCTGAAACAAGAGAGGATGTACTGTGGCATTCTAGGAACAAGGAGTACAGAGATCAGAATGTAATGAGCCATCCATCTCATGGTAGTGAGTGGAAAAGCTTCAATGATAAACACAAAGAGTTTGTCACTGACTCGAGAAACATTAGACTTGGCTTAGCTTCAGATGGAATTAACTCATTTGGCCACCAGAGCGCCACATATAGCATGTGGCCAGTGCTTGTTATCCTTACAACATGCCTCCAAATGTCTCGCACCAAAGAATCAAACTACATGATGGCCTTGCTCATCCCAGTCCAAAAAGTCCCGGAAAGGATTTTGATTTGTTCATGGAGCCTCTTGTGGAGGAACTTCAACAGCTATGGAAGGGTGTTCTCACTGAGACCTATATAGCAGCCCACCAGCTGATTTCTTTCTCGTGCTGTTTTAATTTGGTGCATCCATGATTATCCGGCTTTGGGCACTATGTCGTATTAACTACACATGGTTACAATGCATGTGATCGCTGTGACAGAATCACTGTCAGACGCAATACTTAGCAAAATCTGTTACATTGACACCGCTGCTTCTTCCCAAGGACAAGACGATCCTAGAAAATACCAAGACATGTGTTCAATGCAAAGCATGAAAACCGTGATGCACCAAAGAGGCTCACCGCCGATGAGTTGCAAGTGGGATTAGAGAAGGTCGCATATTACACCAAGAAACCATCCCGTAATGGTAGTGGAAAAGGAAGCGTGGCACGGTAGAAGAGAGATTATTGTTTACCCGCAGTCCACTTTGTGGGACTTGGAGTGTTGGAAAGATTTGGATCTGCATGATAATCTTGATGTGATGCACATCGAGAAAAATATATGTGACAAGATTATCGGCACACTTCTTAACATTGAAGGCAAGACGAAAGATACCTTAAAATCTAGGATTGATTTGACACACCTGGTATCGTAAAGGTTTTGTGTGCAAGATGAACGTAAACCACGGATATGGCACCACTGTAATGCCTTGGACAAGGTAAAAGAAAAGAATTTCATGAGGTCCTCACACGTGAGATTCCCACATGGATTTGCTTCCAACCCCGAAAGGAGAGTCAGCAGATGGAAACAAGGTACAGGGTTGAAAACTCATGACCGCCACATCCTACTTCAAAGGGTTTTACCTATTATCCTTAGAGGATTTGGTCACTCGACTTATACAGATCAGCAAGAGTTGGGACAATTCTTCAGTGAACTCGAGTAGAAATATCAGGATAGATGCTTTGGAGTGTCTTAGAGACAAGATACCAACTATACTATGCACCTTGAGAAGATATATCCTCCACCCTTCTTTGATGTGATGGTGCATTTGGCTGTTCATCTACCTCATGAGGCACTACTTAGAGGTCCAAGATAGTATGGCTGGATGTACCCTATTGAAAGGCGGTTAGGCACTTTCAAGGGCTATGTTAGGAACATAGCTAGACCCGAGGTTTCCATTGCAAAGGCCTACATTGCTACTGTATGTTGACATTCTGCTCAAAATACATTGAAACAAATGATCAGCTTAGCAAAGAGGTGGGTGAAGACAATCCTGTGCTCAATGTTTTCGATTATTCTGCTCGAAAGTTACAGGAAGAGTCGACAAGAGGACAAACCTAAAAATTTGGACAAAATGGTTTGGTATGTGTTGAATAACTGTCCCGAGATACTACCTTATAGCAAGTAAGTGCAAGATCGCAGCTTATACATCGAATCTACTAAACTTGCAGCACATTCTTATATATTTAGATGTTTGACGAATCACTATGTTGTGCAGATCTACAAATAGGAGTTACCGCCGCAAAATCCAAGAAACATTGACAAACCGGTTATGGCAGGATTTATGTAAATGGTTCAAGAACCATGTAAGCTTTTGAAGTGCAATCGCCGGTTTTTTAATATATTGAGTACATAAGATGATCAGCTTGTCTATTTTCTAACCATAGGTTAAGAAGATGCGGAGGATGGGCAGGCTGTTGATGATGCCCTTTACTCACTAGCAATGAGTCCCGATACTCGTGTAAGACATTATGAATCTTATGTTGTTGGAGATGTGCGCTACAACACCCTGCACGAGACAAAGGCAGAAGACACAAAACAGTGTCATCATGAGCACGATACATATGACAAAGAGACAACTGAAATGTATGCTAACATAATGTATATTGTCCAGCTTGCAAGATATCTCCGCTTCGAGGATCATCGTGTGTGGTTCTATTGTGTTGTCATTGGTATAACCTGTTTTCCAGATCGCAAAACCCAGAGCTGATGATTATTTCAAATCCATCAATGTCAAGGCGTGTACAAGACCAACGAGCCTTTTATTTTGGCAAATCAAGCAACACAGATATTTTTCTTGAAGACACATTTGCACGTAGCGATGATCGGAGAGTATTGCAAAGGTTTGAGCAGAGCAATTGCTTAATGAAGTTGCACAACAAGATGATGCTTACATCGCCCTCGATGTACAAGATAACAAAGATGTTCCTAATATCTTTGAGAACCACCACGCCAATGACGCCGCTAAAAGATTGCCCGTCAGGCTGTGGACATACAAGAGTTGATCAAGAAGAAGCCAACGCCGAGGACGTTGAGGACGAAGAAGAAGATGACACCGTGGGGAATTACGATTCAGACTGATACACATGGCGAAGATGTTGACGCTGCTGCTGTGGATGATGATTATATTGCTTTTGTCGTATTTGCCTGTCAGAAGATGCTTTTTTTATCTACTATGTGAAAATGTGTTTGCTATGACAACTGAAACCTGATGAACATGTTGTTTAGTATTTTGCTGTGAGAACATCACTTGTTATGTATGTTGATTTGTGTTTCGTGATTGTATGACAACTAAAACATGATGACATTGTTGTTTACTTGTACTCATATTTGGCTGTGAAACTTGAATTTGATGACATAGTTGCTATTGGACTGCAATTTGCTCGACGTCTTCGAATGAGAACAAAGCTGACCCGATAGGGCCTTTGCTATTTATTTATTTATATGAGCAAAAGGGGATACCCCTGATTTCAAGTAATAGAAATCATTAGATGTTCACAACACTACGCCCAAATTGCTACACAGTGTTTCATTCATTACTAGTTTCAGAAAGTGCTCATGCCAGAGCCATCAATACATCACGAAAAGCTACATACACCGCAAATAAAGAGAAATCATCCCACAGAGCACATCGATTTTTCCTGCTATCTTCACAAGCTCTTTCATCTCCTTATTGTCGTTAAGGCCATTCAGCAATTGTTGTTTGGCCATGATAAGAGGAACTGCATCTTTAACCTTCGCTTCGTGATATTCCTCTTCCGTTGCTCCTTCGCCATTTGTCCAACACCCCAACCTGCTGGTATTGGGATTCCTCGCTAACCAAATAATCAGTGAAGTTGCATTCCCCACATCAAGAACTTCCCGTAAATACAAATCACACGAATCTTCCCTTTCTCGCATGAATCAAATTGGAAGATCATCAACCAAACTATTAAAAATCAGCAACTGAAAGCAGCAGTAACAACACTTAAACATATTATTACCCCATGATTCGGCATTTGTAGAAGACTCGCCAGGTTATGGATTGTGGTTGAGACGTGATGGATGACTCGCGTGATTTGTAATAAAGGCACCACACCAACGGCAGCGGGTTGCGACGAGCAATTGGTTGTGGTGCGCGTGTCATGGGAGTGTGATGAGACCCATAGGCGATGGTACGGGTGGCGACTTGGCGATATTCTGTTGTTGCCTCATCAAGAGCAGTGTGGATGAGCAGCCAGCGGGCATGGTTGTCGCGCCGAGCTTCCGATGCTAGGCGTAATAAGTAGAGAAGAGGAGAAGCTAACGTTGATATGTCAGCCATTACTTGCAGAGTAGCATAGCACCATATATAGTCATAGTCTAGGTTTGATTCAACCAGCCATGTGAGCACGCCTTTTCTTTTTTCTAAAACTCGCAACGCCTCTTTATCGGGTACACTAGCTTGTTCTCAGATGCCTTACCAAGTCTTTGATTTTCTTCCTTTTTAGTAGTAAGGAAGGAGGACAAATTGAGAGTTCCTTGACTCGAACCCAAGACCTCTCGTTGAAAACCAAGGGTGCTAGTCACTTATGTGGCTTAATGTTCCTCGTGAGGAGGACGACATGATTTAACGATTTTCCTCGCAGCTTTCTTCCTATATATAAAAAGTATGCTACTTGGTGTCCGCTTAGTCAAAATTGATTGTGCCAACCTTGACCGTTGATTGACACTCAACGCCCTGTCTGCTTTTTCAATCTCTTCTTCCTCGAGCCGCCAAAGCCAAACCAGCGCCGGTGGACCGCTCGCCCCGCCTCCCACGGCTGGTCGTGATCTTCCCTGCTCCTATTCGCTCTCGTCTCGAGACCTCACCATCGCCCTCCGCTTTGGTTCGCCATTGCCAGGCGCCACCTCAAGTGTTGTCAACATGGTCAACAACCGAGAGGAATAAGGAGATGACTGTACATGGTGAGGATGACACTAGGGACTCCCTGCAGCTGCTGCAGTAATTTTGTTTTTTCGGACGGAGAAGGGTATCAACTCACAAAGGGACCGCGGGTCTGCCTAGCCCTGTGCTTTTATTTCATATGTTTAGCACATGACCAGCCCAGCTTTGTTTTTTCCTTTCTAAAAATGGCTAGCCAGCTATTTTGTTTTTTGTATCAACCAACATAGGCCTACTTGCTTTTCACGCCTCGCTGGACCGGAAATCTTTCAAGACGAGGAGGGATGCATTTTTCCTTAAAATGGGCTATAAGTAATAAGAAATGGGCTATAAGTAATAAAAATGGGCTATAAGTAATAAGAAATGGGCTATAAGTAATAATAAATGGGCTGTAAAATGAAAAAATATAGCAAACAGCAATTAGTTCCAAAATATTGTTTTCTTTCGATTTTCATATTTTAAATTTCATTGTTTTTAAAGGGTAAAATTTCATTGAATTTAAATTGAGGTATATTTAGATTAAAATTAATTTAAATCGCTAGAAATTTCGGGTCAGATGTCTGTTTGGGGACAGATTTGGAGGCTGACTTGTGGGTCTACTAGGTTAACGTGTACTTTGGCTTTGTCAACTTAGTCCATTAACAATTATAGTAGCAGTGACCGCTGGATGTTAATCCAACGGCCGTGTCGCTTCTTCAATATCTGATCTTCTTGCTCCAAATTACCAAACCAGCTCCGGTGGACTGCTCGCTTCCCCGCCTCCTGCGGGTTGGGCAGGTCGCCGCACAGCCGCACCGCCCCACCCTACTTCATTGTCTGGCCAGCCATTCCTCTACTCACCCACACCTCCTCGTTATTTTCCCGCGACAAGAAATGGACCAAGAACCTCAGATTCCCCACCGCATGGGAAACCATTGCGAGTCTTCCCTGCCCGTGTCGCTCCTTCCTAGGCCTCGCCGTCATTCCACCGCCATGGAGCTTTTGCGCTGCCTGGTCAACGTGGTCAACGAACCACATCCATCGCCATGGATTGTACGCCAAAAAATATTGGTTCCTCCACCGACACCGGGACCCACCGTAAAGGCATCCAGATTTCGTGAAAAATGTTCCCCAATCGACATGTCGGACCCACCAGCTATATCTTCGCACGCAAGGAAGTGCCTCCTTATTACGCACAAAAAAATGAATACCCACCCTGCTAGCTGGGACCCACCATAGTGGAGGACGACTTAGGGCCAACTAAGTTGACGGGACGAGGGCTTTGTCAACTTAGTCAATATGAACGATTCTAGCTCCAAAGGATCGACGATGTCCATCCAACGGTCAGAGTGCTTCTTCAACCTCTCGTCTTCTTGCTCCACCACCAAAGCAGCGCCGGTCGTGTCATGCTCCTGCCTCCCTGTGGTCGGTCAGGTTGCCGCGAGGCCTCACCGCCTCTACTATTCCTATCACCGCCAGTTCGCGGCGACGGCAGCCTCACACCGCAGCCAACCAGTGAACCTCAGATTCTCTCCTGCTGGCTTCCACCGCCGCTTTTTCCAAGTTCCGCCGCCCCTTCCTAGGGCGTCGCCGCCGCCCACCGCCAGAGTGCTTCTCGGCGCTGCCTGGTCAACGTGGTCAAGGAACGACTTCCATCGGACGTGGATCGACATGGAGAGGCCGATACCGGTCCACGGCCGCAGCAAGGAAGTGCCTCCTTATTACGCTGAAAATAATGATTCTCCACCGACAGCCGGGACCCACCGGACGGCCATCAGATTGCTGAAAAAACATTTCCTCACACCGGGACCCACCATCTTCATCTTCACACGCAAGGAAGTGCGCCCGCAAAAATGATTCGCTCGATCGCCGGGACCCACCAGCTACACCTTTGCACGCAAGGAAGTGTGTCCGCAAAAACAAAATCATTCGCTTCTGCATCGCCGGGACCCACCAGCTACATCTTCGCAGTAAGGAAGTGCTCGATACCGACCCACCTGGTCGGCGAACGAAGCGTTGTCATCCCGGTCGCGAATATGTACGCATATACCGGTCGATGTAGAGGCGCACGCAGTCGAGTAGAGGCGCCGCATGTAGCATGTACACGCACGCACAGCGCCGTGGTGCAAGAAAGAAAATACGCCACGTATGTGTACATACGGGCGGGTCTCGAACGCCATCACAGACACGCACGTGCCGTGGCTCGTACATGGCTGGGTCGGAACGGAGAAACAACGCCGCCATCGTGTTCATGGGGAGGCAACGAATGCGCCGTGTTCATCGGGAGGCAACGGAACGTGGGAGCCAACCGCTTGGACGGAACAGCGATGGAAATGAGGCCCGGCGTATCGCAGAACGGGGAAATGACCGACGGGTCCTGCTCAACCACCCTCCACGGCCACCCTCCACCGCTCATCGCTTATCCAGCCCGCACACCACGGGTCCTGTTCATCCAGAGGCAACGCCACCGCCACCGCTCATCCACCCCCGCAACGCCACATATTCATCCCGCAGACAAGATCGATCGGCTTAAGTTAGCAGCAGAGCGGCGAATCGCCGATCGGGTTCGCTTAACAGCCATCGATCGATCGCCGAGTTCAAGAAGGCGAAGCAGGTGGCAATCGCCGGGTTCGCTAGAGCCCAACGCCGCCGGTTCGCGAGCCAACGCCGACGACGTACGAGAAACACGATCGCCGCCTCGACCTTCCACCGTGAATCGCAACTCCCCAAAATTTTCCTCGCCGCTTCTACCACGGTTTTTTCCGCTATGGATGGCCCAAAGAATGTCATGCAGCTGCATCTCTCGCCCGCCCAGACTTAAAAGCCCATTTTCTCGTCATGATTTTTGTCATAAAAGTAGGAGCCTGCCACATCTATGATGATACCGGTTTTGTCACAATTATCGCTATAGAAGTGTCATATGTATGATGTAAAAAAATTGTTCGCCCAAAATGTCACGGATGTGTCTTTTCTTTGTAGTGCAGGGCGTGGTATCTGCTGCTGAAAGGGGCCATTTGGAAAGTGATTTCTTCGGGCCGATAGTTCTCCCAAGGTCAATACCACGCCAAGTGTGATTTTTCCCATGCACCGTGCCTCCCGACCGAGAATGATTCTCGAAGGTTGTGCTACTTTGCATAATGCGGCTCTGCCTATTTCCATTTTGTGGAGTGTGTCCTCATAAATGAAGTTTAACTACGCCGCCATCCATGAGGACCTTAGTAAGTCGAAACTCGCCCACGATGGGATCGAGGACTAATGCGGCCGGCACTCAGACCGTCCCTATACCTCGTTCATCGCCGCATTAAATGTTATAGCCGTGTCGCTCCAAGGGTTTATTGCAGTGATTTGGCGACTTCGCGAGGTCGCCAAGTGCCCTTTTCCACTTGTTGTTTGAAGCGAATGTTTCGAAGATCGTCAATACTCTTGTGTCATCATTTTCTGGAGGGTGTTGCTCTAGGGTGTCCTTGATAAGGATTTCCTCACCGCTCTTGGCTACCTGCTGGAGTATCCAACATGCTCTAAGGCTGTGGGTTGCCACCAGTATCTTGTGTCGTGTGTATTTTGGATGGGCCACCGAGCCATCCCTCCGCACGCCGCGTGCCGCATAGTGGGTTTATGTTTTTGATCGTTGATCTGGCGTGCACGGGTGCGCCTTCTTCACCAGTAGGAGTTGAGTTGGGATCGACGGTTCCCAAAGAAGCTGCCCGAGTTTTCTAGGTGCTTTCCATCGCTACTGCATTTTGTACGATAGTTGCTAAGTCAGCGATTTTAGTATGCGGCGCAATCGATGGCGTTGAGGATTCCTTCATCCGCGAATTGTTGCGTAACGCTGATATTAAGCCCTCGTCACGACAATCTTTTACCTCGTTTTGACAAGGAGGAATCGCCCGTAAGTGGTGGACCGCTTCGAGACTGCTATTTTATGCTCATCAAAGTGTTTATGTCCGGGTGGGTGGGTGGAATTAAACCAACGCCAACTCGGCCGATTATCCGAGTCTCAAGGCCTTCCAGACTCAACAAATCGGCCCGAGTATCTTCCGATTGTTTAGGATTGCCATCTCGATTCTATGTTCGGAGGGCTGGTCGATCCTTTCGCTGGTGAGTATCCGGATCTTCCCGATCGGGCGATCCAACATAATCCGCTTCGATATAGAAGAAGGCTCGCCATCCTCGCTTCCTCGACTACCACTATGTGGTGGATGACCGTGGAGTTTTGATTTCCTTGATCGGTTTTAGGCCCGATTCAATCATAACTGTGGCGATTCCCAAAGCGTGATACGGTCTAGGAGCTCGCTTAAGGATGAAAATCTGCCTCGATCCATCTATTTGGAGTGTTCGGAGTTGATGCGAAGGGGGTTTTCGATGGCCCGAGAGGTCATCGTCGGCTCATCGGCCGAATGGGCGATCATGGTAAAGTCGCCCAGCCGGAGGGTTTGGCCTTGGGCCAGGACTCTCCCGGCGGTGATGTTGTCTTTGAGGACAAGGCAAGCCATCGAACCTTTCGTCGACGTCATAGTGGAACTCTCAATGAAAGCACCAATGTCGTGTCAAACCGCGGATCTCGTGTAGGGGGTCCCGAATCTGCATGCCTAGGATCGATGGTTACAGGAGATGGGGACACGATGTTTACCCAAGTTCGGCCCTCTCTATGGAGGTAATACCCTACTTCCCGCTTGATTGACCTTGATGAATATGAGTGTTACAAGTGTTGATCTACCACGAGATCGTAATGGCTAAACCCTAGAAGTCTAGCCTGTATGACTATGGTAATGAATATATCCTTTCCGGACTACACCCTCCGGTTTATATAGACACCGTGGGGATCTAGGGTTATATAGAGTCGGTTACATAGGAAGGAATCTTCATAGTTGATCGCCAAGCTTGCCTTCCACGCCAAGGAGAGTCCAATCCGGACACGGGTAGAGTCTTTCATCCTTCATGTCTTCACAGCCCACCAGCCCGGCCCATGGATAACAGGCCGGACGCCCAAGGACCCCTTAGTCCAGACTCCCTAAGATCCGAGCCAGTGTCTATGCGTAGATGATATGCACAAGTAGAACACAAAGAGTTGTGGGCGGTCATAGCAATATTGCTTACCACTAACATCTTATTTTGATTCAAGGTATTGTTGGATGAAGCGGCCCGACCAACCTTACACGACCATCGCTCATGAGACCGGTTCCACCGATGCACATGCAACTAGTTTTGCATAAAGGTGGCTGGTGGGTGTCTGCTTCTCCAACTTTAGTTGAATAGAATTTGACTACAGCCAGTCCTTGTTGAAGGTTAAAACATCGAACTTGACTTAAACACCGCTGTGGTTTTGCTGCGAGGTAAGAACGGTTCTTGCTAGAAGCCCATAGCAGCTATGTAAAACTTGCAACAACAAAGTATAGGACGCCTAACTTGTTTTTGCAGGCATGTTGTGATGTGATACGGTCAAGACATGATGTGATATACGTTGTTGTATAAGATGATCATGTTTTGTAAAGTTATCGCAACTAGCAGTGAGCCTTATGGTTGTCGCTTATTGTATGAAATAAAATGCCATGTAATTGCTTAATTTATCACTATGCTAGCTTATAGTTGTAGAAGCAATAGTTGGTGAGACGACCACAACGTTATGACGGAGATCAAGGTGTCAAGCCTGTGACGATGGAGATCATGATGGTGCTTTGGAGATGGAGATCAAAGGCACAAGATGATGATGGCCATATCATGTCACATATTTTGATTGCATGTGATGTTTATCTTTTATGCATCTTATTTTGATTAATACGGCGATAACATTATAAGATGATCCCTTACTAAAATTTCAAGGTATAAGTGTTCTCCCTGAGTATGCACCGTTGCGACAGTTCTCCATGCTGAGGCGCCGCGTGATGATCGGGTGTGGTAGGCTCTACGTTCACATACAACGGTGCAAGACAGTTTTGCACATGCGAATACTCAAGTTAAACTTGACGAGCCCGGCATGTACAAACATGGCCTCGAACACCGGAGACCGAAGGTTGAACGTGAATCATATAGTAGATATGATCAACATAGAGTAGTCGCATGCAGTGCAGAGAAAGAAGTCGACGCGATGTCGACGAGGTGACGTGGCTACGCGGATCTCGATGAGGTGACGGCCAGCACATCCCCACACGCCGCCATCATCGAGAAGAAGTAGAACACGGGAGGTCGCCGCTGATTGTATCCCATGAAGGCCACCGACGAGGCGACGCTGGAGGAGGACAAAGAGATCGATCACACCATTTAGATTAGGTATATTAATTCTACCAGTGCTGGTTGTAATGGGAGTATCATAAGTAGTATCATGCATGCCAACTAGTAGCCAACTTTGATGAGGTGGCGTAGAATTAAATGAAGAAAGAGAGGGTTGAGTATCATATTATGATACCGTATGGAATTAAGTTACTCCCACTGTAGTCTTAGGCCTTGTTCAGTTCAACTTCCTCCCAAGGGGTTTGGAGAGGAATGGAGGGGAATTTGGCCTGTACATGACTTAATCCCCCACAATCCATGTTAATCCCCGTTAAAACCCCTTGACCCGCACATGCCCTTAAGGTTAAAAATGATAGGGATTACAGAGGACTGGGTACAAACTTCAAGGATTTAAAGGTGATGGTTTGTTTCCAACTAGCTCTGCAACCTCAAGGTTTATAAATCGGACTTCACTCTCCCCTCACGCACACGCCTGGGTACACTCACGTTGGAGAGCATTTGCACACAAAAAGGCAGGTAACGTGACAATTTGAGACATCTAGTCATCCACTTAATGTGGGGTCTGGGACCAAATGTCAGCCATACCAAGTGCAACCTGAACGCGGTAGCGCGGTTATTGATCGAGTATCTTTTTACTGGTACGTTAAATGAAAAATATATGGCTGCGCATGTATTCAATTTAAAATGATCGCTACAAAGGGAAAAACAATTACTACTCCACTAGTCCACTTCGACTTGCTTGCTAGGGTTGTTCTCTTCTTTTCACTCTCTCACCCTCTCCGCATCTAAACAACACCATGGTGTCCGCTTCTTTGTCTCTCTCTCTCGCCGCCTCTCTTCTCTCCGGCTGACACACATTCGGCCGGATACCTTCTGTTGGTGGTCGCCGATGGCGAGGGAGCAAGCCGACGCTACGCTGCCTTCTCCGACCAAGGCCAGTGGGAGGTCCTCCTCACCCTTGCTCCCCACCGCCGAGTTGGAAGATCCCGCCGCCTCGCCACATCCCACCGAATCGAGGTATAACCTTTTAGAACCGCCTTGTTCTAATGGCCCAGCTCCCCACGCCGTTGCATCCCTTTTTTCATCAAGTTAGATTGCTCCTCACGCCGCTGCATTCTCGCATGTGGATATTCTTCAAGTATTAAAAAGCTCTCCATGTATCTAGCTCCGTCGGCTTGTCGAACACTCCAACACCACCTAAATTTTTACTATTAGAGGAAAAAAGGTACCGCAGATACTTGCTAACAAACCGATCTCTTGGTTGGAAAGGGAAATAAAGATGTTGGCCTAACCGGTCTCTTGGTCGAAAAAGGACAGAAAGTGGGGGGTGTTGTATCGACAATGCAACCAAGAGAGCACGTCTAGATTTCTTGTGGTCACATAGGAAAGTTCACTGACAAGAACAAAAAATGCAGAAATCCAACATGCTTTTGCATGTTTGCCACACTGCAACACCTCCGCCAAAGACTTTATGCCTCGGTGGATGTAAACGTGCTTGTGCCTCCCGTGTCCCTTTGCCTCATCATTGTTGTTAATCTAACATCACAGTAAAATGAAACAATGCCATTGTTAATGTGATGTCGCTGTTAAGTAATGCCGCTTATCTATTACCATTGATAAATGAATAAATGCCACCACCATTTCATGAAATGCTTCGCCTTGCTTTATATATCATAAAGAGTGTTCGGGTCACACACTAAACTCCGACACCGGTAATATAGCTGCATCTCCGCTGAACTGCACAAAATTTTATTGCACAAGGGTTGACACGATGATGTTCTTCTCCTTTCCGTATCACCTTCGTTAGAACGATCATTCCTGCTTAACCGCACGTATGTACCGATCAAGTGCTACTCCCAATCTGTCATCACATAGTCATAATGCAATTGTTATGCATGTTAATGTAAGCCCCCGTTAATCTAGTGCCGGTGTTGATTTGATGTGATGGCACTTCTTAGTTAATGGCACGTTTTCATACTGTCACTGTAATGCCATTGATAACATATGAGATGCTGCTGTTAATCATATGCCGCTGCAAAAAAATGGCACTGCTTAAATAACCCTGTTACATATTTGTGCAAACAGGATTGTCTATCTCCATATGGTGTCTATTTGTGCAAACGGAAGCACAAACCTCAATTTTAGTGGAACTTGCTTTCAGCTGACCTCACGGTGCTCCAGGTATTCCTGCATTCATAACTAGGTAGAATGACTAACGCAAGATGAAATAAGCTTATTCATACACTGACTTGTTGTTTGCGGTGTGGAACGAGCCTGTCATGTGTGGAGGAGCAAACAAGCACTGCAGCCGTGCCGTCAACGCAAGATAAAAGGGACCGAGTCATTGATGGCCTGGCCGGCGAGTAGGGGTCATGCAAACAACGGTGCATTATTTTAGTGGAACTGCACAAAAAGATATTGGGCGAGTCGGACAAATTTTCTACAAATACACGGAAGGAATTGCGCCATCGATTGATAGAAATTCTCCGCTACCATCATAGGAGATCCCAAGGTGGAAATCAACTAACCACCTATAAAGTTATGTATAATCTTCCTCACGCAGTCAGTTTCCTTTGTCCGATGATCTTGTTTTGTCATGCCGAGCTATTGATATGTGCTATCGTTTCGCGACACCGCTTACGCACATCGCTTCCAATCTTTTCACATTCATGACAATGAAGATGATTTCAGTGGATCTGCACAAAATGGCCTGATGTTGAGTGATCTCTATTGCCTCCTCTTTGCTGCAATGTGTCAACAGAATTGCAAGATGAGCCATCAAGCTAGCTGTGGTGTTGCTAACATGCTCAAAGTGCACGCAACATTGAGCAGAAAGAAGCATGCCCAGTGAAATTAATGTGCGAGGGAGGTCCATATTTTTAAAGAGGGGCGATCCTGAAAACCTCCTTCCTCCTTGCTTCCACTTATACCGCAGCTCGCTGGACTCTCCCGCCTGCCGCCTCCACCCCCCGCCCCCATCTTCCTCACTGCATGTAAAACTACCGCCACCTTTTTCCTCACTGCATGTAAAATGCCTGCTCCTCTTCTTCCACTCCTACAGTAAAACCTCAGTTGTAACATCCCAAAATTCTAAATTTTGGAATGTTATATTAAATAAATAACTATGCTTGATTGTCTGATTGTTGGTTTGATGGATTGAGTGAAACTGATTGAAATTTGAAACTTTTGAAAGTTGAATGAGAGGGAATGAAATGACTTTCCCAAACTTTCCATTTTGCATTTTTGGATCCTAATTGAACTCAAGTTCCTTGCAACACCAAAACCTAGAGTGAAGATGACATGACTTCTTCCATTTTGAAATGAATAGGGTTTTGGAAAAAGATTTGAATTTCATTTGGGGATATTTCAAATTCAAAACTTTATGCAACTCAATGATTTTCATGAGGGAAGATAAAATGACTTCTTCAATTATATGAAATAGGAGTTGGAAGTTATAATGAATCAAGTTGAAAATCATTTGAAAGTGCTTTGAAACCCTCTTCCAAATTTTGAGTTTTGAATTTGAATTTCAAACTTTGGCATGTGGGAAACAATTCCAAAACTAACCCTGATAAATACTTGATCAAAAGTATGAGAGGAGCTAACATGACACTCCAAAAATATCAGAGGAAACAAAGCCAAAAGAATTGGATTCAAATCTGAATTTTATTTGAATTTGGAAAAAATGGATTTTTATAAAGTTTGATTTTGCTTTTGGAAAATGCTCAAATGAAAGGGAATATTCCCTGATCATTTTGGTATATATATACCCTATATAAATTATTTTTAGATTTGGTTTTATTTTTATTTTAATTTTATTTAAAAAATAAAAAAACACCTCGGCGCCACCAGCCACACTGCCCACCGGGGCCGAATCTCCCAATCGGCCGCCCACCAACACAAATTTCACCACAAATAACTGCCCAGCCCCTCTCTCCTCGCTCAATCTCTTTCTCCCGCTTTGGCCGACCGACGCCTCGCCTCCTCTCTTCTCGACCATGGACCCACCTCCTTGCCGTTCCCTCGCCCCACGCCACGCTGACTCACTGAGATCACCGGATCCCGAAGATCCGGATCCCCGATCGCTTCGATCCCTTCCGACCACGACGACCTCGGCTATAAAAGCCGCCTCCCCAGACCCTGCTTTCTCGCCTCACAGACCTCCTCCCTCCCACAGGCTCGCTGGAGCCCGAGGCCCAGACCGCCATTGTCGCCACGACGCCTGTCCACCCCGACTTCTAAACCCCACCAACCCTCCTGCCTTCCTCAGACTCAAGACGGGCGACTCACGGAGCTCCCGACGCCGAGCCTCGACAAGATTTCCGCCGCCATTGCCGCCGAGTCCGTAAGCCCTCGCCTCCCTCCTCCGTCCGATCCATCTTAGACGGCTTAAGATTAGAGCCTCAAGGGGTAGGTTTTATTTATAAACCGGCCGGTTCAAAACGGTTTAGTTTTAGTTAGGTTTATTTTTTTAGGCCCGGTTCTTTTAGTTTTAACCCTAGGCCCATTTAGCCTATCTAACGCATTGTATGCAGCTTTAGGCCCATTAGGCCTTTTTCTTTTATTTTGATTTTCTGTTTTATTTAATAGTTTCAATTTTCAAAATGTATATCTTTTATTCTGTTTAATATTTTGAGTGATTCTTTTTTGTTGGATTGCAAATTTTATGTAGTTTCTGAAAACATATATTTAGCTATGTTAAAATAATTAAAATGCTTTAATATTGTTTTGGTCAGAATAGCAAATCTGTTATAACTTTAGCTAGAAAAATTATTTTTGCATGATTCTTTTGCAATCACTTTATGTTGATATTGCCAAACCCTAGAAACTAACTTTGGTATTTTAGGATTAATAAAAAATTAATTCTAGGCAGAATCCTATTAATCCTAATTAATTGATTAGTTCCTGTTTTCCTAATTAATTAATTAGTAAATTAATTTATTTTTAACTTGTGATTAGTTATTCTAGGTTAGTTTCTGTCATTCCATTAGATGAACTTTTATTTATAATTAATAAAAGTTTTAAATTATTTTTCTTAATAGAAATTGGATTAGCCTAAATTGAGTTTTATAATAGCTAATTAATTAATTCTTTTTGCTCCTAACTACTTAGTTAATCCTTTTCTCGTTAAGTTAACCTAAAACCATGATTAGGTTATTTTAAGAAATTTTGTTATATAAAAAAAAACTATTTTTGCTATTGTTTGAGTAGGGTAAAACTTTGAATTGGATTTTCTTTGAGTTTTCTTTTTGATTTGGTTTTGTTTGTTTTGTTGTGCTATGTTACTTTTGTTATGTTGTGTTATGTGATCCTATTGCTATGTGCTTATCATAGTTATTGTTTGCCTCGTAGAATTTCCTGAGTGCGAAGATTACTACTACGAAACCCTAGTTCTTTCAAGATCGCCAACCGTGCAAGTTCACTTTGACCATGCTTTTCTTACCTATGTTTTATTGCATGTAGTGGCACCTTTGCAACCACCCTCAAGAGTGTTTTTTTGAAATTTTGTAGTTGAGTAGTATGCATGAGGTAGGAACCCATCACCCCGTTACCAAGCCCGGACGTTATTTCTTTTAATGCTACGCTATAGTAGACGGGTTTGGTACGAGTGCACGGAGTGGTGTGAGAATGGAGGATTCTACGCCAATGACGATAACTCCGTGATGGAATCTGCAAGGACTGCATCTTCAAGACCTCAAGACTTCAAGACTCGAGACAGATTTCAATACACACTCACGGGTGAAGGACGGTTGACGGCAGCCCCGAGAAACCAAGGTTGGCCGGATGCATGGAGAAGCGCCATGACATCTCATGGAAAGCTTCACCCAGACTCAAAGAGACGGAAGAATACTTCACGCCTCGAAGCTTACCTCGGCAACCGCAAGTCATTATGGGCTCGCTTGGTTGACCTTAGTGGTGACTCCGGGGGACGGACTAGCAGATGTAGAAGAACGGTAGGATTGGATGGGTACCGACAAGGGTCGAGAAACTCTTTGAAGACCATGTTTCGTCATCTTGTTCTCAAACACTCAAGTGCGAGAACGAAAAGAGAGAGATCGAATCTTGCGGGTAAAGTGTACAAACCTCTCGCAGAGGGTTTTAACCTAATCGATTAGCCGTGTCCCCTGTTATTTTACAATTTGAGCCTCGACTTGGATCTATTTCGAACTCTCAACACCGGATTGATAACTTAATTGTGGGCAACTTATGATGATTTTGGGCTATGAGACATCGGTTACGGAACCATGTCATGACAGTAAAACTCCATAGTACAGGCTTCATTTTATTCCTTTGATGTAGGTAAAATAAAACCAGCTTTTACGCAAATAAAACCTCGATACAGAGCCACAAAGCCCTACCGCATATAGTATAGTTTTATCATCTGCTTTTCTCATATTGTGATCTTGCTTACATTCAATGTAATCGACTTACACGGCTGCAACGTATCATGTTGCGATATTTTCTTCCGACGGTAAGATTACGCAGACAGGTTACGGGTTCACACTCAACCTCGCCGATGGCGCTGATGGGACTCCACACCCGCTTGATTGTTTCCGCTGATTATTATGAGGTATATATCATTTTACGTTATTTATACATGTGATTGCACTTTGATATATACATTGATGTACTGTAGTGCCAAAGATACCGATCTGTGGATGGCACAAGAATACGTAGGCTTGACCGTTCGAGGTCGGGTCGCCACAGAGATGGTATCGAGCACATGTTGACTCGTAGGACGGACCCTAGAAATCGGAAAGCCCCTAGGACAGGATATCTCAAAACTTTATTTACAAAAAGATCCTTTACTTATCGCCTTTTCTGATTTTATCAAATAGACACTCTCACCTCAAATAGTTAGAATATACCCTTTTCCTTTTGACCACATGAAGGATCAATCAAGACGCCAAAGAAGGATTAGATATCGGAGAACTGATGACCACTTCAGAGTAAAGAGGATTTCACCATGTATTAGAAGAATTGAAGCTACAACAGTTGAAGACTCCGAAGATTTGAAGTTCCTGAAGAAATATTTGACCTTTAGAAGACCAAACCCTCATTATACTTACGTTAGATGCATTTATTTGTGAGCTGTCATTTGTTTGATGTTTTCCGACAGCCACAAAGTAAAACTTGTTTCTTCAAAAACTATTGTTTGTATTGTGTGTATATCCTCCCCATCTCTCTCTCATCTCACCCTAAAACCCTTGAACCCCATAGATGATGAATGAAGTTGGAATGATATTTTCGATCAAGACTCAGCCGGAGGCGAGCTATGGATGCGTAACATGGAGAATCACTTCGGAACAATTTGGTTTCAAGGAAGTATGAGGTCCAATACGCCTTCAAGATTTTACGTAAAGTGCTGCAACCTGGTGGAAAATGCATCAAGCCATACAGGAGTTAAAGGAGCAAGAACTTGGGAGGAATTAAGAAGACCCTGATGAGATCACGCCTCATCCGGAAGCACTATGATAACCCAAGAAGAAACCTTGTGCCTGCAAGATTTATGGAGAAATAGGACACACCTGTGAGGAACACAAGGATGGATGCCTCATTGTGAGGAGAAACACCCACCGAGGAATGCCCAACTAGCTGTGTGACTTGCTTCCTGTGTGAAGGAACCACCCACTACCCGGCAAAGGTCACATTTACTCCACGGTGCAACAAACTATTCAAGGTGAAGATGGAATGAAAGAAGCCCTCAAGGAAGACCTAGAAGAACCAAGAATGAGTGAAAGTGTTGAAGACCTGATGGAGAAGGTCTCAACAGATTTTACTCCAATGCCTCGCTATTCATGTGGAGAAGAAGGACATTTTTCACAAGATTGCACCAAGGAAAGAAAAGAGTATCCGGATACTTCCCATGTATAATAGAGTTTGACCCATGTGGAATAGAAGGATTGATCGTAACGAGGAAACCTGTGAAGAGAAAACAAAGACACCCTCGTAACAACCCAATTTCTGCAAATAGGGACAAGAGTCATATTACCTGTTTTGAATGTAAGGACGCCGGCATTATGCCAATCAATGTCCCGAAGGAAGCAAGGAACTCAAGGAGCAGCACCATCTCCAAGAAGCCCAAAGACTTGTCGAAAGTCATTTGTTTTCGCTGCAAGGAAGCAGGACATTATGCTACTAAATGTTCCACAAAACAAAAGCTGGAGTTGAGTAGTTGGAATTTTGATATTGGAAACAAGAGTAGTAGAAAGCAATTTCATTTTCATGAGCTCAATGAGTTGAGTTATGTAATAGATTACCCCGAGATTGTAATAGTTCATGACGCAATAAAGTTGTAATGTCACGTACGACAAGCCTTAAGGAGTTGTCATATTTTATCTTGGAAATTAATATTCGGATGAACATGGAAGAAAGTGAGTTGTGATGCATAAACAGAAAATTGGATTTGAGTTTGAAGTTTTGTTTGATAATATGAATTTGTGCCCCAGAGATAAGTACCTTATTCTCGAGCATCAATTTGTTCCACAACCGCAGATGACAACCCTTTACGAGTCTTTCCTTAAAGGTCCTAAACCATCATGACCTCGACAAGTGATCATGATTACCCAAGATCCTCAAGGACATGATGAAGCATATTCACCTTGAAGGAGATGCGCTACAAAGGCTACCCCTTCATGCAAAAGGGAATGGAACTTTGGTATGTGGAGGTACACTCCACCATGTGAAAGGAGTTTGCCCAAAATGATGGGGCAGATTTTTTCATTTCACGGTGCTACAAGCAACTTTCTTCGATGCTGTTCGTGAAGCAGCCATGGAAGCCATACGCCGATCGAGAAATACTTGAAGCAAGACTCGTTATACTCAGGAATACCTAAGCCAAGTGCATATCGAGATGATGGAGGTGAAGCTCAAGGCCACCACAATGAACCGTAAGATTGAAGAATTCAAGACACATGTCGCACAATTCCAAAGGATCAAGAATCCTCGAGGAGGATAAATGAATAAAGTTGGAAGTAATGTCCACCATACCAAATCATGTGGGTGGCAGCATTTGTAAACAAAGTACCTTTTGGAATTTGAATTTACGAAAAATGGTTAAGGATGTAATGAAAGATTGATATGAGAATAATGAGATGTTATGGAAAAACTTGTGCATTTATTTTGGTCATAGTACTCTGTAAAGCCACAGGATCAATGAAGAAAGAAACGTGTTATCCATGACGGTCCATAGAAGGAAGCTGGACAAAATAAGTTGGAGTTTTGTTTTGATATGATGGTATGAAGAAACAGAGTACTACTGGATTTAAGGAGGAGTAATAAGAGAGTTACTCCAAGGATAAGTTAAAAGCAGCACTAGTGTTGAAGTGGCCCATAACCCACAGGCCCAGGATTTTGATAAGGAACAGATGTAACCTTGATAAAGGAGTATACTTGGAAGAATCAGTGATCCAATCAAGATACGCTTCAGAGGTTACGCAAAACCTAAGAGTGGTGAAGTAAACGATAGATGTTTTGTTTGGCTTGCGTAAACTATGGATTTACTCGAACCCAGCTCGAGAACAAGAGAAATTCTGCAATGCCCGTGAGAATGACCGAGTGTTAGAATACGAGATTCGCTAAGCCTTATACAGTGGCAATGATCTCGGTGCGGAATGGATTGATCACCATACCGACTTACTCGTATCTTCGCTTCCTCGCTATTTGGGAATGGTAAATCTGAGAGACTTAACCATAGTAAAGTGACGACGCTGTTGAAGCCTTGCTTAAGCCTTAGAGTGGTAGGATGATAAATCCATTGTACATGGCGCTTGTTGCCAAACGAGGTTATACGGTGAGATTCAACCAGCCCGCTTTCGCAGGAGAAACCAATAAAGTGTAGACCACCATGAGTGTTTCGATAGTTGTTTAGAATGGACACGCACCTATCAGCTAAGAAGATCCAGCCTCCGATTTAACCACAACTTTGAAGAACCGACCCAAGGTTTCGAGGAAAACTTTACGCCCTAATGTAAGAGCGTTAATGAAGGAGTTATTGTAAGATATGTGAAGATACATACATTGTCAAGACTCCGTAAGAAGTATCTGAGTTTATTGAACCAGAATCTTGATTTTAAGTGTGGTAGCCCACCGACCTTTCCCGACTGTAACATTTGCTAGTAGACCCCCAACCCCTAACCTTTTCTTGTTAGTTTCTTCAATCTCGAGGACTAGATTCATTTTAAGTGTAGGTTTGTAACATCCCAAAATTCTAAATTTTGGAATGTTATATTAAATAAATAACTATGCTTGATTGTCTGATTGTTGGTTTGATGGATTGAGTGAAACTGATTGAAATTTGAAACTTTTGAAAGTTGAATGAGAGGGAATGAAATGACTTTCCCAAACTTTCCATTTTGCATTTTTGGATCCTAATTGAACTCAAGTTCCTTGCAACACCAAAACCTAGAGTGAAGATGACATGACTTCTTCCATTTTGAAATGAATAGGGTTTTGGAAAAAGATTTGAATTTCATTTGGGGATATTTCAAATTCAAAACTTTATGCAACTCAATGATTTTCATGAGGGAAGATAAAATGACTTCTTCAATTATATGAAATAGGAGTTGGAAGTTATAATGAATCAAGTTGAAAATCATTTGAAAGTGCTTTGAAACCTCTTCCAAATTTTGAGTTTTGAATTTGAATTTCAAACTTTGGCATGTGGGAAACAATTCCAAAACTAACCCCGATAAATACTTGATCAAAAGTATGAGAGGAGCTAACATGACACTCCAAAAATATCAGAGGAAACAAAGCTAAAAGAATTGGATTCAAATCTGAATTTTATTTGAATTTGGAAAAAATGGATTTTTATAAAGTTTGATTTTGCTTTTGGAAAATGCTCAAATGAAAGGGAATATTCCCTGATCATTTTGGTATATATATACCCTATATAAATTATTTTTAGATTTGGTTTTATTTTTATTTTAGTTTTATTTAAAAAATAATAAAAAAAACATTTTGGCGCCACCAAAGCACTTCGCCCACCTGGGCGCGAACCCCTAATCGTTGCCCACTCAGCCAAATTTCACCAGCCAAATAACTGCCCAGCCTCCCTCTCCTCGCGGCTCAATCTTTCTCCGCCGGCCGACCGACGCCTCGCCTCCTCTCTCTCTCGACCATGGACCCACCTCTGTCGCCTTCCTCACCACGCCACGCCGACTCACTGAGATCACCGGATCCCGAAGATCCGGATCCCGATCGCCTCGATCCCTTCCGATCACGACGACGACCTCGGCTATAAAAGCCGCCTCCCCGCACCCTGCTTTCCCGCCTCGCCAGACCTCCTCTCCTCCTGCCAGAGCCGCTGGAGCCCGAGGTCTGCACACGCCATTGTCGCCGACGCCTGTCCACCCCGACTCCCAAACCCCACCGAACCCTCCTGCCTTCCTCAGACCAAGACGGCGACTCACGGAGCTCCCGACGCCGGAGCCTGACGATTTCCGCCACGCCGCCGCCGGAGTCCGTAAGCCTCGCCTCCTCCTCCGTCTGATCCATCTTAGACGGCTAAGATTAGAGCCTCAAGGGGTAGGTTTTATTTATAAACCGCCGGTTCAAAACGGTTTAGTTTTAGTTAGGTTTATTTTTTAGGCCCGGTTCTTTTAGTTTTAACCCTAGGCCCATTTAGCCTATCTAACGATTGTATGCAGCTTTAGGCCCATTAGGCCTTTTTCTTTTATTTTGATTTTCTGTTTTAGCCTAATAGTTTCAATTTTCAAAATGTATATCTTTTATTCTGTTTAATATTTTGAGTGATTCTTTTTTGTTGGATTGCAAATTTTATGTAGTTTCTGAAAACATATATTTAGCTATGTTAAAATAATTAAAATGCTTTAATATTGTTTTGGTCAGAATAGCAAATCTGTTATAACTTTAGCTAGAAAATTATTTTGCATGATTCTTTTGCAATCACTTTATGTTGATATTGCCAAACCCTAGAAACTAACTTTGGTATTTTAGGATTAATAAAAAATTAATTCTAGGCAGAATCCTATTAATCCTAATTAATTGATTAGTTCCTGCTTTTCCTAATTAATTAATTAGTAAATTAATTTATTTTTAACTTGTGATTAGTTATTCTAGGTTAGTTTCTGTCATTCCATTAGATGAACTTTTATTTATAATTAATAAAAGTTTTAAATTATTTTTCTTAATAGAAATTGGATTAGGCCTAAATTGAGTTTTATAATAGCTAATTAATTAATTCTTTTTGCTCCTAACTACTTAGTTAATCCTTTTCGTTAAGTTAACCTAAAACCATGATTAGGTTATTTTAAGAAATTTTTGTTATATAAAAAAACTATTTTTGCTATTGTTTGGAGTAGGGTAAAACTTTGAATTGGATTTTCTTGAGTTTTCTTTTGATTTGGTTTTGTTTGTTTTGTTGTGCTATGTTACTTTTGTTATGTTGTGTTATGTGATCCTATTGCTATGTGCTTATCATAGTTATTGTTTGCCTCGGTAGAATTTCCTGAGTGCTAAGATTACTACTACGAAACCCTAGTTCTTTCAAGATCGCCAACTGTGCAAGTTCACTTTGACCATGCTTTTCTTACCTATGTTTTATTGCATGTAGTGGCACCTTTGCAACCACCCTCAAGAGTGTTTTTTTGAAATTCTTGTAGTTGAGTAGTATGCATGAGGTAGGAACCCATCACCCGCTACCAAGCCCGGACGTTATTTCTTTTAATGCTACGCTATAGTAGACGGGTTTGGTACGAGTGCACGGAGTGGTGTGAGAATGGAGGATTCTACGCCAATGACGATAACTCCGTGATGGAATCTGCAAGGACTGCATCTTCAAGACCTCAAGACTTCAAGACTCGAGACAGATTTCAATACACACTATCGGGTGAAGGACGGCTGACGGCAGCCCCGAGAAACCAGTGGTTGGCCGATGCATGGAGAAGCGCCATGACATCTCGCGGAAAGCTTCACCTGACTCAAAGAGACGGAAGAATACTTCACGCCTGAAGCTTACCCGCAACCGCAAGTCATTATGGGCTCGCTTGGTTGACCTTAGTGGTGACTCGGCTGGGACGGTACTAGCAGATGTAGAAGAACGGTAGGATTGGATGGGTACGGACAAAGGTCGAGAAACTCTTTGGAAGACCATGTTTCGTCATCTTGTTCTCAAACACTCAAGTGCGAGAACGTAAGAGAGAGATCGAATCTTATGGTAAAGTGTACAAACCTCCGCAGAGGGTTTTAACCTAATCGATTAGCCGTGTCCCCTTGCTACTTTACAATTTGAGCCTCGGACTTGGATCTATTTCGAACTCTCAACACCGGATTGATAACTTAATTGTGGGCAACTTATGATGATTTTGGGCTATGAGACATCGGTTGGCGGAACCATGTCATGACGTAAAACTCCATAGTACAGTGCTTCATTTTATTCCTTTGATGTAGGTAAAATAAAACCAGCTTTTACGCAAATAAAACTCAGATACAGAGCCACAAAGCCCTACCGCATATAGTATAGTTTTATCATCTGTTTTCTCATATTGTGATCTTGCCGTACATTCAATGTAATCGACTTCTACACGGCTGCAACGTATCATGTTGCGATATTTTCTTCCGACGAGTAAGATTACGTGACAGGTTACGGTCACACTCAACCTGCCGATGGCGCTGATGGACTCCACACCCGCTTGATTGTTTCCGCTGATTATTATGAGGTATATATCATTTTACGTTATTTATACATGTGATTGCACTTTGATATATACATTGATGTACTGTGTGCCAAAGATATCGATCTGTGGATGGCACAAGAATACGTAGGCTTGACTGCCCTCGAGGTCGGGTCGCTACACCAGCCCTCCTTCTTCCCCACTCGCACTGCCACTAGGCTCATCTTTGGCTACTCTGCTCAAACCCGTGAGCTCAGCGCGATGCCTGATGTCTACTATGCAACCTTCTTCTTGTAGACGTTGTTGGGCCTCCAAGTGCAGAGGTTTGTAGGACAGTAGCAAATTTTCCTCAAGTGGATGACCTCAGGTTTATCAATCCGCGGAAAGCGTAGGATGAAGATGGTCTCTCTCAAGCAACCCTGCAACCAAATAACAAAGAGTCTCTTGTGTCCCCAACACACTCAATACAATGGTAAATTGTACAGGTACACTAGTTCGCAAAGAGATGGTAATAAAAGTGCAATATGGATGGTAGATATAGGTTTTGTAATCTGAAAATATAAAACAGCAAGGTAACTAATAATAAAAGTGAGCACAAACGGTATTGCAATGCTAGGAAACAAGGCCTAGGGTTCATACTTTCACTAGTGCAAGTTCTCTCAACAATAATAACATAATTGGATCATATAACTATCCTCAACATGGAACAAAGAGTCACTCCAAAGTCACTAATAGTGGAGAACAAACGAAGAGATTATGGTAGGGTACTTAAACCACCTCAAAGTTATTCTTTCCAATCAATCCGCTGGCTATTCCTATAAGT
Source organism: Aegilops longissima (assembly GCA_021605205.1). NCBI lineage: Eukaryota > Viridiplantae > Streptophyta > Magnoliopsida > Poales > Poaceae > Aegilops > Aegilops longissima. The sequence continues at coordinate 46,339 of JAHIAM010002071.1, read as the reverse complement.
GTCACAAACAGCCCTAGAGTTCATACTAGAATAACACCTTAAGACACAAATCAACCAAAACCCTAATGTCACCTAGATACTCCAATGTCACCTCAAGTATCTGTGGGTATGATTATACGATATGCATCACACAATCTCAGATTGCCCCAAAGTTTCTACCGAGAAGCAAGATTTAAAACGTGCCAACCCCTATGCATAGGTTCATGGAGGAACCCGCAAGTTGATCACCAAAACATACATCAAGTGAATCACGTGATATCCCATTGTCACCATAGATACGCACGGCAAGACATACATCAAGTGTTCTCAAGTCATTAAAGACTCAATCTGATAAGATTACTTGAAAGGGAAAACTCAATCCATTACAAGAGAGTAAAGGGGGAGAAGCAACATAAGATCCAACTACAATAGCAAAGCTCATGATACATCAAGATCAGATCACCTCAAGAACACGAGAGAGAGAGAGAGAGAGAGAGAGAGAGAGAGAGAGAGAGATCAAACACATAGCTATTGGTACATACCTCAGCCCCGAGGGTGAACTACTCCTCCTCGCCATGGAGATCGCGGGATGATGAAGATGGCCACCGGTGAGGGTTCCCTCCAAAGCAGGTGTGCCTAACAGGTCCCGATTAGTTTTTGTGGCTATAGCGGCGGTGGCGAAACTCCCGATCTCTTCTTTTCCCCGATGGTTTTAGGGTATATTGGTATATACAGGAGGAAGAATATGTCGGGAGCCACGAGGGGCTCATGAGGGTGGAGGGCGCGCCTGTGGGTGGGCGCTACCGCCTCGTGCCTCCTCTGCTTTCTCGACATGCACTCCAAGTCTCCTGTGGTTGCTCTCTTCCAAAATAACTTCTCCGTAATGTTTCATTCCGCTTCAATTCGCTTGATATTCCTTTTCTTCAAACACTAACAAGGGAAAAAATAGAACTGCACTGGCTCGGGTTAATAGGTTAGTCCTAAAATGATATAAAAGTGTGAAATAAAGCCCATAAACATCCAAAACAGATAATATAATAGCATGGAACAATCAAAATTATAGGTACGTTGGAGAGGTATCAGATCCCCAAGCTTAATTCCTGCTCGCCCTCGAGTATGTAAATGATAAAACAGAATTTTGATGTGGAACGCTACTTGGCATAATTTCAATGTAATTCTTCTTAATTTTGGTATGAATATTCAGATCCTAAAGATTCAAGATAAAAGTTCATATTGACATAAAAGTAATAATACTTCAAGCATACTAACTAAGCAATTATGTCCTCTCAAAATAGCATGGCCAAAGAAAGTTCATCCCTATAAAATCATATAGTTTAGTCATGCTCCATTTTCGTCACACAAGAATGCTCTCATCATGCACAACCCCGATGACAAGCCAAGCAATTGTTTCATACTTTAGTAATCTCAAACTTTTTTCAACTTTCACGCAATACATGAGCGTGAGCCATGGATATAGCACTATGGGTGGAATAGAGTATAATGATGGGGGTTATGTGGATAAGACAAAAAAGGAGAAAGTCTCACATCAACAAGGCTAATAAATGAGCTATGGAGATGCCCATCGATTGATGTTAATGCAAGGAGTAGGGATTGCCATGCAACGGATGCACTAGAGCTATAAATATATGAAAGCTCAAAAAGAAACTAAGTGGTGTGCATCCAACTTGCTTGCTCACGAAGACCTAGGGCACTTGAGGAGGCCCATTGTTGGAATATACAAGCCAAGTTCTATAATGAAAATTTCCCACTAGTATATGAAAATGACAAAACAAGAGACTCTCTATCATGAAGATTATGGTGCTACTTTGAAGCACAAGTGTGGTAAAAGGATAGTAACATTGTCCCTTCTCTTTTTTCTCTTTTTTGGGCCTTCTTTTTTATGGCCTTTATCTTTTCTTTTTTATTCCTCACTTGGGACAATGCTCTAAAAATGATGATCATCACACTTCTATTTATTTACAACTCAATGATTACAACTCAATACTAGAACAAAGTATGACTTATATGAATGCCTCCATGGTGTACCGGATATGCAATGAACCAAGAGTGACATGTATGTAAGAATTATGAACGGTGGCTTTGCCACAAATACTATGTCAACTACATGATCATGCAAAGCAATATGACAATAATGGAGCGGTCATGATGAATGAAACGTGGAAAGTTGCATGGCAATATATCTCGAATGGCTATGGAATTGCCATAATAGGTAGTTATGGTGGCTGTTTTGTAACGCCTCGGATTCGATGCGCCTGTGTGTCCGCCAGCTTATTCATTGCCTTTGCCATGTCATGTGCTTGCGTGTTGCACTTTGCCATGTCATCATCTGCATTTCATATCATGTCATCATGTGCATTTCATTTTGCATATGTGTTCGCCTCATGCATCCGAGCATTTTCCCCTGTTGTCCGCTTTTCCAATCCGCACTCCTATGTCTCCCGGCGCCCCCTTTACCTCTTTTTGTGTGCGGGTGTTAAACGTTTCGAATGGACCGAGGTTTGCTGCTGCCTTGGTATAGCACCGTAGACCGCCAGAAGTTTCGGGTCATTCGAGGTCGTTTATACTCCAACGGTTAACCGGGTAACCGAAGTCCCCTCTCTTTGCAGCCCAACACCCTTCCAAAGAGGCCTAAACCCATCTAACTCCCTCCATGCTCTTTGGCCGCTCGATCACGATCGTGGGCGAAAACTGCACCTCATTTGGAGTCTCCTAGCTCCTCAACCTATAAATAAGCCTCCTCCAAATCCCGGTCTTCTTCCTCCCGAAACCCTAAAATCGTTGCCAAGGCCACGGACACGCCCACTTTCCCCACATGCATCATCAGGCGTTGCCACAGGCCCCAGATTCACGGCCATGCCTGCTGGCCTGCTGGGAGTTCGCCTGGTCACGACTCAGGCCCACAAGGCCTGAAGCCTTCACATGGCCTCACACCACTGCTGAGCCTGCCACGGGCCTCGCCCACCGCCTGGCTGCCCCCGCTGCCCCACACAACCCAGGCCTGCCACCTGGCTCACTGCCCGCCTCGGCCGCCTCCTCCGCTGCTGCTCGCTGGCTTGCCACACAAGGCCCAGAGTCAAGAGCCACCACTGGCTGGCTGGCTGCCGCCTGGCCAGGTAGCCTCCTCCGCCCTCCGCGCCCTCCGGCTGGCCACGCCGGATCCGGTGAGATCCGCCCGGAGCTCCTCGCCGCCTTCTTCCTTCCCCACAGCGACTAACTCCGCAAGGATCCGCGATCCTCGATTTCGGGCGGTTGACTTCTCCTCCCGATTTTTTTCGCCTAAGTCATTTTCACAAGATTTTGTTGCATTTTCATCGTGATCATAACTCTCTGCATACAGCCCGCTTTCATGCGTGTAATATGTCAAATTATTCGCCTCAAGAGTACATCATTTCATTCCATTGCATCATTTTCATTTGAGCTCATCCTGATGACCTAAATGCTGTTAGAAGAGTGCTATATGATGTTAGTTTCAGATTCTTATCAGAACATGCACTATTGTCATTTTTGCCATGATTGATGTGTGCACCCTATGAACTTGAGTCCTACATGTGTTTTGTAATATGCCATGCCATCTTTAAAGGGGTGTATGCCATGTATTTTGTGATCTCTGTGGTGACTAGCACAAGCATGCAAACTAGGCTTCATGATGTTGCTGATTTCACCCCTGCTCACTGATATTTTTATGCCATGTTAACTTGATGCTACAGAGAGATCCATGCTTATTTTGAGATACTTCAGTAAGGATGTTTTGAATATATGGTTATTCTCATCCATCCATGCCCTTGTTTGCAATTATGGAGTGCCATAGCTTGAGTCAATCGAGCTCTACTTTTGCTATAAAATGTTTCCGGCAAGTTGTTTACATGTTATTCAATTTTGCCAAGGTTGTTGTAGTTGATCCGTATGCTACGATGTTGTTCTTGCCATGTATAGCTTCTATGCCATGTCTTCTTACTGTGAGTTGCCTTGCCATGCCATGTATTTCTCTGTGGTGAGTGGTTCAAGCTCACCAACATGCCTACTTATTGTTATTCCTGCCATGTATGAATCTGTAATATAACTTGCCATGTTTACATGGGTGCCATCATATTTTCTGATCCTTTTTGGCTCATGGTCAGTAAAGGAATTTTGTTCTCTGCAATTAGTAGATTCATGCCATGCCTTTTTTTGCCATGTTAAGTTCCTGTAACATGTTGTTTGATAGCTCTAAACATTGCAGCCTGATGTAATTTCTGCTAAAGTCTGAAACTGTTATTATTTGCAATCTTGCCATGTGTGTTTGAGCATGTTCTAGTGATTTCTGGAGATAGCTCAGTGTTAATGTTTTGTCATGCTTTACCTGTACATCATGCCCATGCCTTTTGTTATTATGTTTGGGTGCTTTAGCTTATTGTTCTGGTGCTTGCCATATGCCTAGTTGCTGTTTTGGATGATTGTTGTCGTGGACTTGTATAGGGTGTATGTGTTGAACCGCTGTTCGCTTTTGAGTGTGCTCTATATGAACTTGCTTGATTTTGCATATAGTTTCATATTATCATGTTGCATCCTTGTTTTGAGGTGTTTGCTTGATGTTTGTATGCATTTTGCATCAATGCCATGCTTATCTTGTTTTGCTCATATCTTCTAGGCCGAGTCTCAATTAAATGAACTTTATATGTAACTTGACTAGAATTTCGTGTAGATCATCGTGGTGCATTTTAACTTGCTGTTTAACAACTTGAACTTAAGGTTTATTCAGATCTGGACCAATTTCGAAATTTGCATATGAGGACTTACCGAATTGTTATATGTTGTTTCCGCCTCATTTAAACTTGCTTTGATGTGTTGCTCTTGTTTGCATCATCTCTTGCCATGAGTAGCTTCATGTAGTCTTGTCATGCATCATGCTTGGTTGTGCATCATGTCTTGTCTATGTGTGGTGTGTTTACTATGTTGTGTGCTTCTTCTTGTTAGTTCCTGTTTCATTGCGATCGAGGATTCGCTCGCTCACGCTTGGTTCGGCTTCATCCGCTCATCTTCTTCATGGACTCATTCTTCTTCCTTATGGGATTTCAGGCAAGATGACCGCACCGGATCTCACTACTATCATTGCTATGCTAGTTGTTTCGTTCTATCGCTATGCTGCGCTACCTATCACTTGCTGCTCAAGCCTCCCAAATTGCCATGAACCTCTAACCATTGTCACCCTTCCTAGCAAACCATTGTTTGGCTATGTTACCGCTTTGCTCAGCCCCTCTTATAGCGTTGTTAGTTGCGTGAAGATGAAGTTTGGTCCTTGTTGAACATGGAGATGTTGTTCCTTGTTGGAACATGTTTACTTGTTGGGATATCACAATATATCTTATTTAATTAATGCATCTATATACTTGGTAAAGGGTGGAAGACTCGGCCTTATGCCTGGTGTTTTGGTCCACTTGCCGCCTCTAGTTTCCGCTATATCGGTATTATGTTCCCGGATTTTGCGCCCCTAACGCGGTCGGGTGATTTATGGGACCCCTTGACAATTCGCTTTGAATAAGACTCTCCAAAGAAGGCCCAACATTGGTTTTACCATTTGCCTCACCTAGCCCTTTTTCCCTTGGGTTTCGGAGCCCAAGGGTCGCTTTTTTAGCCCCCGCCAAGCTTTCTAAGTGCTGGCTCGAACCGAGTAGATCATGGGCCCACTGTGGAAACTCGAGGTTTGGTTTTACTCGAGGATGTCTCATCCGTGTTGCCTCGAGAACGAGATATGTGCAGCTCCTATCGGGATTGTCGGCGATCGGGCGGCTTTGCTGGTCTTGTTTTATTGTCGTCGAATGTCTTGTAGCCGGATTCCGAGACTGATCGGGTCTTCCGGGAGAAGGAATATCCTTCGTTGATCGCGAGAGCTTATCATGGGTTGTTGGGACACCCCGCAGGTATAAACTTTCGAGAGCCGTGCCTGCGTGGTTATGTGGCGATGGGAATTTGTTAATATCCGTTGTAGTAAACTTGAAGCAAACTCTTCTAAAATACACCAACCGTAAAGCGAAACTGTGAGTGCTCTTTTCGGGTTGATCGAGAGGAGAACACGGTTTCGGGTTATGTCCGACGTAGTAGAAGTTCAGGATCACTTCTTGATCATTACTAGTTGACGACTCGCCTTTGTTTCTCTTCTCGCCTCATTTATGTGCGTATGTTAGCCACCATACATGCTTAGTCGCTGCTGCAACCTCACCACTTTACCCCTTCCTTTCCCATTAAGCTTTGCTAGTCTTGATACCCATGGTAATGTGATTTCTGAGTCCTAGTGGCTCACAGATTACTACACCACCAGGCCAGTGTGTACAGGTTTATGCGATGATCATGACGCGAGAGCGATGCTTGCTTATGTTGAGTTCTTCTTCCGCTTCTTCTTGATCAGGGATAGGTTCCAGTCGGCAGCCCGGCTAGCAGGGTGGATGTCGCTTGAGCTTGCTTATGTTTCATCCGTAGTCGGATGTTGTTCTTGTATATGATGTTGATGTATTCTTGTGGCATTTGTGCCTTATGTATGTATCCCCATCTATTATGTAATGTTGATGTAATGATATCCACCTTGCAAAGCGCTTCAATATGCGGGTCTATCCTTGGTGGGACCGCCGAGTTCCTTTTGGATAGGGTCGATATTGGGCGTGAAAGTTGGTATCGAGCCTCACCCACCTTAGGAGCCCCTTGATTGATCGTGTAGTTTGGCCGTTGTTGAGTCTAGAAGAAAACTATTTTCGAGTCTAGTTATATCGTAGAGTAGGAATTTTTTACCCTCAGCCCCTTCGTCGCTTCCGGTCAGAATCTTGATGTAGGTGTTTTGAACTACTCCTCTTCCCTTCAAATTTTTCTTTAGGATCACGCAGTTGGTTTCCGATCGTTGTTCCTCAGCTCTTTTCATCCGTGCATCTCTCGTCAAGTCGACTAACCTCTGTCTTTGGGAGATCAATCCTCAGCGATTTTCGATCGATGTTGTTTTTCCTTGTCCGGTTGTCATTGTTTTTCCCAATTCGCCCACCCTTCTTCTTCTCGAACCAGAGTTCATATCGAGTATCCATTCTACTCATGCGAAGTTTTTGCTTTCTTTCCTCAATGATTTCAACCGTGATTTCTCTTCGTTATTTGTCGATTTTCCCTTCCAAGTTGCCTTTGTTTTCCCGCCTCCCACCCTTTTTTTCTTCCCGGATCCTGAGCCTCTTCGAGCATCAATTTCATTCAGACGGAGTCTCTTCAGTCTTCCTCAATCATTTCATCCGTGAATTCTCGCCTGCTCGTCATTCTTCATCCCTTTATTTTTCCGCGATTCAATTCAAGTTATTCAGGTTGACCATATTCTTTTCCTTGGGTCAAGTGTTCTCTTTGCTCGCTCGCTTCTCGCCAGTTTATCATTCCGAGTTCAAGACATCTCAGAGATTCGTTCGTGTTCTACAAATTCGGCAGCAAATTGCGCTGGTAGCTCTTGTTTGATGGCCATTTCCATATTTGTTCGCAGTCTTGAATACTTTGCTCCACTTCATTCTGAGTGTCTTCGCTGTTTTGAGCTTCCGTTCTTCTTCAAACTTCTTGCAGTGGCGACAGTTTTTTGTGTATGTTCTTATGCTCCTGTTGTGTCCGGATCGTTGATTGCTCCGCTAAGGTTGATTATCCGCTCGCCTTGTTCGTCAGTCCGCTGGTTTGCCCGGCTTATCGCTGGGTCGCGAAGGCAGCTTTGATCGAGGCGGGACTTAGCGGCGCTACGCCGCCGTTTGGTTGTTTATCGGCTGGATTATCTTCGCCGCCGCCCCGTTGTTCCTCGTTATTGCTTCCTTTGGGGTGTCCACCATGCATATGTAGTATGACGAGGTGGTCTTGTTCCGTAGGCATCGGTTCTTGGTAGTCTCGCATCGCCGTCTGCATTGCCGATGTCTTCGAGTCGAGTCGAGCACGCCAAATCATCGACGGTGGCTACGGGCGGTGGTGGTGGGTCTCAATTTCTTCGCTCTCGCTGCTCCCAACCATCCTCGCCATAGTTCGCCAGGTCTCCGGATAGCGAGACGCCTTCTGAATTTATGATATCACCGAAGGGTGGTGAAAGATGTCCCAGCGGTGAATTTATGATCGGCGCCCAATCGGATTCGACCGGCAGGGCGCAGGAGGTCCGGAGTCCGCAGAGTCCGCGCCGGAGTCATGGGCTTTATGGGACAAGGTAAGTGTTCGCCCATCGCCAGAGAAGTTGCAGCTCCCGAGGCAGTGTCCAGCCATCCGCCCTCGATCCGAGCGATCGGTCGGACTATGGGTCGGAGCGGATTCGTGCAGCCTCCAAGGTGCTATCCGCGGCAGAGTTAGGTCATGCCCATCGTGGACAGCGCTGCACGCCGCCGTGGGCTCGATCCATCAAGATCAAGTCCCCACGGATATCGCCGTGAAGTTTAGGGTTTCCAAACCTGACTCGACCAGGGGGAAGCTGATCTTCTCCAGATGGCCAAGTGAGTTGGCCCGCAGCAAAGCCGCCATCGAAGATCTGTCCGGGAGAAAACTCACCCAGATCGCGCCATTGTCGATTGAAGAGGACATCACGCCTATCGGTGACGACATAGAGGAACTCTCAATGAAAGCACCAATGTCGGTGTCAAACCGCGGATCTCGGTAGGGGGTCCCAATCAGCGCTCTAGGCGGATGGTAACAGGAGACAAGGGACACGATGTTTTACCCAGTTCGGCCCTCTTGATGGAGGTAAAACCCTACGCCCTGCTTGATTGATATTGATATTTTGGATGTTTACAAGAGGATCTACCACGAGATCAAGGAGGCTAAACCCAGAAGCTAGCCTACGGTATGATTGTAAGGGTTGTTGTTCTTCGAGTCCCACTATCCAGAGCCATCCGGTTTATATAGACACCGGAGAGGGCTAGGGTTACATAGAGTCGGTTACAATGGTAGGAGATCTACATATCCATCGCCAAGCTTGCCTTCCACGCCAAGGAAAGTCACATCCGACACGGGCAAGTCTTCAATCTTGTATCTTCATAGTCTTGGAGTCCGTCGATGATGATAGTCCCGCCAATGATAGTTCGGTGATGATGGTAGTCCGCTATCCCGACAACCCCTAATCCAGACTCCCTCATCCGGGTTAATAGGTTAGTCCCAAATATAATATAAAAGTGTAAAATAAAGCCCATAAACATCCAAAACAGATAATATAATAGCATGGAACAATCAAAATTATAGATACGTTGGAGACGATCAATGCCCGCAGGAAAATGGAGTAGGCTGGCCCCAAGACCAAAAAGATGAGGCTCCGCCAACGGCAACGCCGACAGATCCCACACCGGCAGCGGAGAGGTAGCCCCCCAACCGGATCCGAGGAACCCATAGAATCTCCGCTGGACCACATCAGCGATCTCCTGACGACATCCTTGTTGAGATAATCTCGCTTCTCCCCACCAAGGATTGATGCCACACAAGTCCTCTCAACTCGGTGGCGACTCTATGGCGATCATGCCCACAATCTCGATTGTCGCCGACATCTGTCCTTCTTGAATTTCATATCTCTGAGCCATCGCTCCTTTCACCAGCCAGGCCCTGCTCAACGCCTGATCCTAACATGCTACCTGCTGTCCATACCTCGGACGGTGGAGGCTTACTGACATCTCTCCGAATTCAAAAACTCCAGCAGTTTGAGTTCTACCATTACCATGAAAGTTTCATACCACAAACCGAACACCAAGAATTTGTGCCCACACCACCTTTGTCCATCTGTGGTTTTCCTCCTCTCTCCACACCACCACCTTTGCTCGCTGCCATCTACCTGACGATCTGGTACAAATGCTTCGACCCCACTCGCTAAAAAACGCTCGCTTGTGGTGGTTTATCTGTTGAGGCTTTCAAGCAAGATCATCCACTCCAAATGCCCTGCCCCGAGCGCCTATTGTTTTGGGAATAGAAATTTATCGCTTGTCTCCAAATAAAGTTGCCTCACCTTAAAAGCATTGGAATTTGTTTTGAGGATAGTAGCTCATCATCCAAGATGCCCTTCACTTCAAAGGTTGCTCCTTGATGATTGTTATAAACCTTCGAAATAACTATCGTCTACCAAGCTGGAGACCTTGGGTGTAATTAGTGATCCGCTTGATGATCACAGGAAGTTGGTGTTTGGCCTCACCTTTTCGTGTACCGATATTATCGCTCACACCTTTGTAATCATAAGATGCATTTTTCATTTGTGCATAAGTTTTATATCATCTTTGAGTACACTTTGGGTACTAATATTATGTTATATACTCAATGAAGAGTCCGCCCATGGATAGCCTATCAATGATGTTGATTCTGCCGCCCTGGAACGGGGTTCCTGACTTGCTCGCTCAGGCCCCATGGTGTCTCCACCATGCCCCAGTATGGCCCATCTTCACCAAAGAACACTCAAGACCTCGCGAGGGGCCAAGCCTCGTGAGGAGGATGACACAAGACCTCCTCAGAGCGACTCACCAGGCTGGCTCACGAGGGGCGGAGACATCAAGGCAAGGGACACCTCGCGAGGTTCCCGTGAAGCCGCCGACTAGAGCTGGCGCCAGACGGGCCACAAGAAGGTCCTCGCTTCTCTTGGTGCTAAAGGAGCAAGCACAGCGAGGAGTCCCGAGGCATCAGCAAAGGTTTCCATATCGGTGCAACAAGACCAAGACCAGCAGACGGCAAGACGGAGGTCACTGTGGAGCCCAAGACGGCGCTACTACCACAGAGCCTTTGGCAAAGTAAGACCACCTTTAGTCGATAGCTTGTACTAGTTGTCTCCCTTTGAATTTGGCCATTGTTGGCTCCCTTCCCGCTCAATATTTGGGAAGAGGACCAGGCCTCTATAATTAGGACTAGAAACCACAGTACGAGAAGGGATTCAGATCATCCTCACCCACACACTCCAACGGATTCAGATCATCCTCACCCACACACACCAAGCACAAGAACACCTCTCCTCAGGAGGCTGTTCTTCCACTATACTGTTCATCCTCAGCCTGAGAGGCAATCCACCACACCACACTGGAGTAGGGTATTACACCACAACGGTGGCCCGAACCAGTATAAATCTCGTGTCTCTTGTGTTGTGGGTTCGTCGAGCTAGGCTTTGACATCGCGGTGAGGCTGAGGGCGTGGTTTAATAGGGAGAGATCTTCGTGCGCACCCCAGTGTTCGAACCTCAAGGGTTTTGCCGGAACCCAAAATCCAACATTTGGCACGCTGTAGGTGCGCCAGAGCTTCTTTCGCCGATCTGCGCCGCCACCACCGCCGCCCCATGGCAGGCGCCGCTCCGGCCTGCGCGACTGTGCTGGGCGGGCCAGTTCGAGTTTTGCCCGCTTACGCGGGGGTGCGGTGGCCGCTAAGTTCAAGCCGGATATGCCACCATGCTACGACATACAAGCGGACCTGATGGCTTTCCCGCAGCGCGCATTTGTAGGCTCCTCCTAAGGCTGGGGCGACGACAAGGTCATGGCTAATCGCTTCCCATGGCCCTCACTAGTGTGTCGTGGCGCCTGGCTGCTCAACCTCCCCGGATCCACGGTGGCATCTTGGGAGGAGCTGGCCTTCTTCATCGCTGGCCATTGCACCGTACCTCGCTGCTATGCCCTCTCGGCAGCTCGCAGCGCCGCTTCGACCGCCACGCCAAGTCGTTCTTCCATTCCGACAGTGCCACCTCCATGCGCGGGGTTTCGGTTGGGCGGGCGCCCAAGGCCGACTCAACCGCCGACTCGAGGGATCACCCTGTCACCATTGTCGGCTTGGGCATGCTCCCAATGCTCGTGACGCCCACCATCTGAAGGCGAGCCATCACCGAGACTCACCGACGCGGGCCGCCTCAACATGCTCTCTGTGGAAGCTTTTAGCCTCTTCACGACCACCTGCTGCTTCGCTTCTAGAAAGCTTTTCTCTCGAGTCGGCGGCAGATCCGCTTGCCCATGACCTTCGCACTCATGACAACTACCGCGACCGAGCTGATCAATCTCGACATCGCCGATCGGCCTCCAGATAACGCCATTCTCGGTACCGGCTCTAGCTCAGTTCATGGCGGCGACCCATCCGCCTCCAACCTCATGAAGATGCTCGGAGCAAGGACGCCCTCACCGTAGTAGGAGATACCAAGGAGGCCTGTGGCACTCAATCTTTCCTCAAGATCGCAGTAACGGCAAGAACTGCCAACGCGACACCTCCGAATTAAGGAAGCCGCACCAAACAAGAAGAAGCAGTTGTTCACTCAAGACCGGGGAAACCAAGCAGGTGCTTGGTCAAGAAGATGTGTCGGGGCCACCTTTCACCATAGGTGCCAACTCGACCGATCAAGAGGAGGCACTGTGAAGTTCTTTGCGCAAACAAGAAAGTATTCCCTGGAGCCCGATCAGCTGGTAGGGGTCCCAACAGGAGTGATTGAGCACCACTTGGTGTGCCCAATGTACGCCTGTGAAGCAGAGGGCATGGCGGCAGTCCACGGAGAAGGTCCTTCATCGTCCAAGAAACCCGCAAGCTGGAGGCAGCAGGTGTCATTCATGAGGTCCGCATATCAATGGTTGGCAAACCCAAATACAGCTCCAATAAAGGAGGAAAGGAGCGCATGTGTGTCGATTCACCAACCTCAACAAGGCCTGCCCCAATATCCATTCCCGCTTCATCGCGATCGACCAGATCATTGACTCCACTGCCGAAAGTGTGACCTGTGTGTTTCCTAAATGTGTTTTCAGGCTACCACCAGATCAAGATGGCGGTAGAAGATGTCGAAGACAGCCTTCCCGACCCCATGCAGGGTATACTGCACTTGCATGCCGCTCGGCAGTAACGCGGGCGCTGCCTTCAAACGGCGATGCACATTGCCCTCGGTCGGCAGCTCGAGGAACACAAGCTTCACGCCGATTTACATTGTGGTGAAGTCTCTGGAGGCGAGTGTTGGGGAACGCTGCAGAAAACAAAAATTTCCACGGTTTCACCAAGATCCATCTATGAGTTCATCTAGCAATGAGTGATCGGAGGCATCTACATACCTTTGTAGATCGCGAGCGAAGCGCTCAAGAGAACGGGGTTGAGGGAGTCGCTCGTCCGTGATCCAAATCACCGAGATCCTAGCGCCAACGGACGGCACCTCCACGCTCAACACACGTGACGGTCAGCGTGACGCTCCTCCGCCTTGATCCAGCAAGGGGAAGGAGATGTTGATGAAGATCCAGAAGACGACACAGGCAGGTGGTGGATGCAGTAGCCATCAGCAGGGTTTTCACGAGCCTCATGAGGAGAGGTGTAGTGGGGAGAGGGAAGCGCCAAGATGCAGGTGCTGCCCTCCCTCCCCCTTATATATATAGGCCCCAGGAGGGCGTGCCCTCTAGAACCCATCTAGATGGGGGGCGGCTAAGGGGAGGCTTGCCCTGGCAGTGGGCGCTTCACCCTAGGGTTTCCAACCCTAGGCGAGGGGGCCTGGTGGGCGCAAGTACTAGAGCAAAAACAAACTACTCCAAAGATATAAGTGAAGATCAATGAGTAGTCGGATAATTATGCAACTATGTGAATACTTCCCATTTAATAATTTCAGATATTGATATTTTATTCAAACAGCAAGCAAAGCTAAAGAAAATAAAATGACGCCCAAAGCAAAACACATATCATGTGGTGAATAAAATATAGCTCCAAGTAAAGTTACCGATGAACGAAGACTAAAGAGGCCTTCCAGGCATCCCCAAGCTTAGGCTCTTGGTTGTCCTTGAATATTACCTTGGGGTGCCTTGGGCATCCCCAAGCTTAGGCTCTTTCCAATTCTTATTCCATAGTCCATCGAATCTTTACCCAAAACTTGAAAACTTCACAACACAAAACACAACAGTAAAAACTCGAAGTCTGCTAGTGAAAGAAAACAAAACACCACATCAAGGTACTGTAATGAACTAATTATTTTTTTGTTGGTGTTAAATCTACTGTATTACAACTTATCTATGGTTTATAAACTATTTTACTTGCCATAGATTCATCAAAATAAGCAAACAACACACTAAAAACAGAATCTGTCAAAATAGAACAGTCTGTAGTAATCAGTAACTAACGCAAACTTATGGAACTCAAAAATTCTGAAATAAATTGGTGAACCTGAAGAATTTTTCTAGTAATCATCTGAAAAAGAATCAACTAAATAGCACTCTCCAAGAAAACGTTGAAGCTAATCTCGTGAGAGCTAAAGTTTCTGTTTTTACAGCATGATCATAAAGACTTCACCCAAGTCTTCCCAAAGGTTCTACTTGGCACAAACACTAAATAAAACATAAAACCACATCTAAGAAGAAGATAGATGGATTATTTATTCCTAAACTGAACCAAAAAGCAAGAAACTAAAATAAAATTGGGTTGCTCCCAACAAGCGCTAACGGTTAACGCCTCTAGCTAGGCATGATGATTTCAATGATGCTCGATAAAAGATAAGAATTGAAACATAAAGAGAGCATCATGAAGAATATGACTAGCACATTTAAGTCTAACCCACTTCCTATGCATAGGATTTTGTGAGAAAACAACTTATGGGAACAATAATCAACTAGCATAGGAAGGCAAAACAAGCATAACTTCAAAACTTTAAGCACATAGAGAGGAAACTTGATATTATAGCAATTCCTACAAGCATATGTTCCTCCCTCATAATAATTTTCAGTAGCATCATAAATGAATTCAACAATATAACCAGCACCTAAAGCATTATTTTCATGATCTACAAGCATAGAGTTTTTATTACTCTCCACATAAGCAAATTTATTCTCATGAATAGTAGTGGGAGCAAACTCAACAAAATAACTATCATATGATTGAGAATTAAGATCAAGGTGACAAGTTTCATGGTTATCATTATTCTTTAAAGCATACGCTGTCACAATAATCATCATAGATAGGAGGCATGCTTTCATCATAGTAAATTTGCTCATCAAAGCTTGGGGGACAAAAAATATCATCTTCATCAAACATAGCTTCCCCAAGCTTGTGGCTTTGCATATCATTAGCATCATGGATGTTCAAAGAATTCATACTAACAACATTGCAATCATGCTCATCATTCAAAGATTTCTTGCCAAACATTTTAATGCATTCTTCCTCTAGCAATTGAGCACAATTATCGGAATCCTTATTTTCACGGAAGACATTAAAAAGATGAAGCATATGAGGCACCCTCAATTCCATTTTTTTGTAGTTTTCTTTTATAGACTGAACTAGTGATAAAACAAGAAACTAAAAGATTCGATTGAAAGATCTAAAGATATACCTTCAAGCACTCACCTCCCCGGCAACGGTGCCAGAAAAGAGCTTGATGTCTACTACGCAACCTTCTTCTTGTAGATGTTGTTGGGCCTCCAAGTGCAGAGGTTTGTAGGACAAGAGTAAATTTCTCAAGTGGATGACCTAAGGTTTATCAATCCATGGACGCGAGGATGAGGATGGTCTCTCTCAAGCAACCCTGCAACCAAATAATAAAGAGTCTCTTGTGTCCCCAACACACCCAATACAATGGTAAATTGTATAGGTGCACTAGTTCGGCGAAGAGATGGTAATACAAGTGCAATATGGATGGTAGATACAGGTTTTTGTAATCTGAAAATATAAAAACAGCAAGGTAACTAATGACAAAAGTGAGCACAAACGGTATTGCAATGCTAGGAAACAAGGACTAGGGTTCATACTTTCACTAGTGCAAGTTCTCTCAACAATAATAACATAATTGGATCATAGAACTATCCCTCAACATGCAACAAAGAGTCACTCCAAAGTCACTAATAGTGGAGAACAAACGAAGAGATTATGGTAGGGTACGAAACCACCTCAAAGTTATTCTTTCTGATCAATCCGTTGGGCTATTCCTATAAGTGTCACAAACAGCCCTAGAGTTCGTACTAGCATAACACCTTAAGACACAAATCAACCAAAACCCTAATGTCACCTAGATACTCCAATGTCACCTCAAGTATCCGTGGGTATGGTTATACGATATGCATAACACAATCTCAGATTCATCTATTCAACCAACACATAGAACCTCAAAGAGTGCCCCAAACTTTCTACCAAGAATCAAGACGAAAACGCAGCCAACCCCTATGCATAGGTTCATGGGCGGAACCCGCAAGATGATCACCAAAACATACATCAAGTGAATCACTTGATATCCCATTGTCACCACAGATACGCACGGCAAGACATACATTGAGTGTTGTCAAGTCATTAAAGACTCAATCCTATAAGATTACTTCAAAGGGAAAACTCAATCCATTACAAGAGAATAAAGGGGGAGAAGCAACATAAGATCTAACTATAATAGCAAAGCTCGCGATACATCAAGATCAGATCACCTCAAGAACACGAGAGAGAGAGAGAGAGAGAGAGAGAGAGAGAGAGATCAAACACATAGCTATCGGTACATACCCTCAACACCGAGGGTGAACTACTCCTCCTCATCATGGAGATCGCGGATGATGAAGATGGCCACCGTGAGGGTTCCCTCCGGCAGGTGCCTAACAGGTCCCGATTGGTTTTTGTGGCTACAGAGGCTTGCGGCAGCGAACTCTCGATCTCTTCTGTTCCTCGATGGTTTTAGGGTATATAGGTATATATAGGAGGAAGAAATACGCTGGGGAGCCATGAGGGGCCCATGAGGGTGGAGGGCGCGCCAGGTGGGCGCGCGCGCCTCGCGCTCTCGCTGCTTTCTTACGCACTCCAAGTCTCCGTGGTTGCTTTCCTTCCAAAAATAACTTCCAGAAGGTTTCATTCCGCTTCGAATTCGCTTGATATTCCTTCAAACATCAAACAAGGGAAAAACAGGAACTGCACTGGCTCGTGTCGGTGTCAAACCGCGGATCTCGGTAGCGGGTCCCGAACTGTGCGCCTAGGCGGATGGTAACAGGAGATAAGGGACACGATGTTTTACCAGTGTTCGGGCCCTCTTGATGGAGGTAAAACCCACGCCCCGCTTGATTGATATTGATATTGTGGATGTTTACAAGAGTGGATCTACCATGAGATCAAGGAGGCTAAACCCTAGAAGCTAGCCTATGGTATGATTGTAAGGGTTGTTGTTCTTCGAGTCCCATTTAACTAGAGCCATCCGGTTTATATAGACACCGAGAGGGCTAGGGTTACATAGAGTCGGTTACAATGGTAGGAGATCTACATATCCAGATCGCCAAGCTTGCCTTCCACGCCAAGGAAAGTCCCATCCGGACACGGGCTAAGTCTTCAATCTTGTATCTTCATAGTCTTGGAGTCCGGTCGATGATGATAGTCCGCCAATGATAGTTCGGCCGATGATGGTAGTCCGCTATCCGGACACCCCTAATCCAGACTCCTCAAGAGCCCCCGAACCAGGCTTCAATGACGATAAGTCCGCGCAGATATTGCTTGGCATTGCAAGGCGGGTTCCTCCGAATGATAGAAGATTGTGAACACCGATAGTGTCCGCCTCGCAAAATAAATTCCACATTCCACCGATAGAGAGTAATATATACACAAGTTCAATCTGTCGACGCTTTTTGTGGCATGATGTCACACCACTACCAAGCCATTACTTGAATTGTTTTTACTTTACCACCTCAACGAAGATTTAGCGAAGCGGTTTCTTGGCACGCCTTGTCGGGCAGAGATCGTGTTTCCTTAATCCGGATTCTCATCAATACGGACGTAGAATTCCAATCACGCCTGCTCGCCACGCCTCTATCGAAGGCGAGTCCCAAACGGTCACGGAGACGGCTCTTGGTATTCTCCTCTTTATAACGGGACCAAGGCTCGCTTTTTCTTCAATGCTCCATCGAATCATCTCCCCGCTCCAAGTTCCAGCACCTAGAGCTCCAGATTCGAGCGCTCGGACTTTCAACGATGTCCGGTCCGACCTCCAGGGTCGGTGGAGGCCCTCCTCCGCCACGGAGGAGGACGTATAAAGCTGCGGAGGCCAAGTACCGCTTATGAGATTTCAGACAGGTTGCCCTGCCAAGGGCAGGCCATCCCCACCCCGAGCCCGCGAGTATGTCGCCAGATCCCACCTCCATCGGGTTTAGGCTTCCGATGGATCCTTTGTGAGAGGGCTCATGTTTTACTATGGGTTGAATTCCACGATTTGGCTCCGAGTCCATCCTCCATATCTCCGTGATTTATTGTCGTCATGGGCCTTCCTCCGCCACCCTCACTTTGGCCTCGTGGGTCAAGACCTTCAATGTGGCGCCAAGATGATCGGGGCGCTGCGGAGTGTGGCGGGCGGCCATAAGTAAGAGGGCCGATGCCCCGCGGGTCTGGCCGCTCCTTCCAAGAGGAGCTCGCCCGGGCAGCAAGAGTGGTTCTATATTATCATTCCGAGGGGCCGAGGCAAAGCCGCCTTATTCCGCCTCGGGACCTCCACGACGGTTGATGTCGGGTCAACCATATTCAACTGGGGCCGCCAAAGGACGTGCCCCTACCGCAGGGTCGGATTCGAGATCTCCTAACGAGGGAGATCGATATGGTGGTGGTGATGCGTGTTATGCTGATTAGGCGCCTCCTGCCTCAAACGCCGCCTCTCCGGCTATGGGAGTTCAACCGAGGGCCCACGGATTCTTCAACACTTCATGGGTATGACACCCCGAGATGTACAATTTATTCTTCGGATCGCAAGAGGTGCGTCTGCACTGACCGAGGATGCTGGCTTGCTGCAATCGCCTCGGATACTCAAGTAAGTAGTTCCGAGTCCGACATACCGCTTGTTTGCCTTCGATGATTCGCTTATGACCAACTTCCTTCTACACAGGAGTGGATAGCGGAAGCAAAATTGTTACGGTGTCCGCCCTCCCCGAGACCGCGGCCGGATCCCGGCCGGTCCGGATGCTTGAGGTTGCGCCTTCAGAGGAAGGCGAAGGGGAAAGTAGGAAAGCTACCGCCGCCTAAGGAGGTTCTTGAAAGAGGGGGATCGAGAATCCTCCCTTCAAGGGGAGAAGAGGATGCCTCCGAGGACCTGGGCAAAAGCCCTAAACGGGGAAGAAATTCGCCAGAGGTCCTCTGTCCGGGAGGCCCCGCCGCACAATCTCCATTAATGAGTCAGCCTCCAACGAGCCATAAGTAGAAAGAAAGGAGTTTTATAATAAGGACATCCCTACTTGTGCTTCGAGGATAACTAAAGTTTTTACCTTGTAGTTCGGATCTCCGCCCTTCAGAATGAGCTTCATCTTCGGGGACCTTCGTCCGAGATGATAGAGAGCGAGATGCTCCGTCCGGGCGCCGCTTGATAGGGCGGACGAGCCTCAAGTGTCGCCACGAGGGAGCTCCCGGTTTGGCAAAGCCGATAGTTCGGTGCCAACTCGTGTACGGTCAAGGACCTGCTTGAGAAGGCGCTTATCTCGTAAGATCAGCACGCATTGATGAGCATGGTGATTGAAAGGATTTCGTCTGGCCAAGGCGGGTTGCACGATGCCGCCGTGGAGTTTGTCAAGCGGGTTTGAGGTACGAAAATGACACACCTTTTAACAGTTTTGCATATAGAATGCACCTCAGATAGATAGTAGCCCCGAGACTCGGTAGGTTGTCGAAATCGACAGCGCGTCGAGGATCAAAATCGCAGGTTTAAATTCGCCGTGTCGATGCGTGTGGCGGGCCGTCTGGGGCCAGCCGACCGATGGAGTTGCTGAACTAAAGCGGCACTCGATGCTGCGGATGCGAACATCACGCTGGTCAACAAAGCGACTTGATGAGTCGCAAGGTAAGTGTTAATGCGCCGTCACTTGGTAAGGAGCCAAGCCATCTCCTTACAACATGTGCGTGAAATGCAGATAGTGCCGCTGCGGAGAGCCTTCGGGCCAACTTGCTCAAGCCAAGGAGCAGGCCGTATGAGAATGCGGCGGCCTCGAGGGCGGCCGAGGAGTTAGCGGTCGAAAGGGCCGGAGCAGGGAAGAGATAGCCAAATGGCCGTGAAGTTAAAAGATGCAACCGACCGCAATGAGGCTCTTGGGAAGGAGCGCCAGCGGGAGAGAAGACCTGTGGAAGGCCACCGCCGGTTAAGGATGCCCGCCTCGCAATGCGGGCTATAAAGGAAGAGCTGCGCCAGTGGAGATATTGTAGCTGGCAAGCCTTTTGTGCTGCGCCGAGGTTTACGGATCCAAAATATGCTCGTGGCTAACTGTGGGGTCCAGAGGACCCATATATGGGCTTAGCAGCAAGTGCGGCGGATGCCGCAGCATTTTCGCCGTAAGGATCACAAGACTAAGAGCTGTTTTGGTCTCAATTCCATAGTCCGGAGCATTCACTTCCGCTGACCGACCGCTTGGCCGAGTGGGCTGAGCTAAATAGGTTGTCCGGCTTGCTATGACGGATATAGTGACCCATATCCGCCGGATAGGCCCCGCCAAGAGTTACTTTGGCTTATTGCAGCAATTTCTTGGGCGGTGCCGCATATCAAGGCGATGAAGCGGTCGGCCTGCATAGAGGGTGCGCGGATGGCGCCGCCATGTGAAGACACAATGGACAGAGATGGATGCCATCGCTGTTGAGACCCCGGTTCGATGATAACCGTTACCCGCCGAGCACTATTTTGGCGGGCGCTGCGTGGTGCTCGGTAATAGAGTCGCAGCGTTCAAAAATGTTACGCTCAATGAACGATTATATGATGTAAAACGATATTTATGATGTAAGCGCCTTTTGTACTTGTGCGCTCAAGTAATATAATATCTCCTATGCGGCCGCTCACGATACGCGTGTATAACCTGAAAGATGGCAGTCGTCGGTTTCAGCCCCCACGCACAAGGTGCGGGGTGTTCGAAAAATAACTCGCTTTCACACTTAATTCGACGCCTCGGTCCTCAGAAGGAGGTGGTAGCGTAGCAAACGAGGCAACCGGACTATAATGCTTTATCACTTTCACTTAGCCATGGAGTTCGAGGGTGGGGCTACGACATAGCCCTGGGGCACCGCCGCCCCAATTTGGGGCGCCAGATGTGCTCGGCCGAAACGCCCTTCACAAAGCGGAGGAATCCTAAACATTCCCATGGTCGATCGAGTGGTTGACCGCCTCTCGCTGTATCATGACACCGCCGCTTTCATCGAGGTGCTTGCCCAAATTAACTGGGCACAATCGCAGGAGTTCTCCGGAGCCACGCTAGCCGATGATACGAAATGTAAGGCAGCAAACACAGGAGCCGGGCAAACCCAACATTTGACAAAAGACATGATTCGAGCTGATGCATATAAGGCTTAACTCGAGACACCGAACACTCCCCGGTGTTCGGTCTTTATAATAGCGGCAAAACAAAGCCCTAAGCCCCTTGTGTCCAGTGTACGGCAGGTTCTTCTCGGCGCTGCCGATGCCAAAACGCCAGACTCCACTCTGTTATAATGATAAGCCAGGGATTATAGCAACAAGAGACAGAAGAAAGGTTTACGAGGGTCTTAGTCTCAAAAGAGTCCTTGCAACGGGTCCCTATCGCACGTATGCGCGTGTTCCGCTAGCCGTATCCTCGACGGTGTGCACGTTGTTCATCTGTAAAAGAGAGGAACTTGTTGGAAAAGAAATCGTGCGAGAAAGTGCATAAAAATTGAAATATAGATTAAGAAAGCTGAGCCTATGCTAGCTCATTATGGCTTATATGTGCAAACCCTTGTGAAGGGATGTGCGCTAGGTAGCCCCTAGCTTATTTATTCCGACTCGCCCAGCCGTGTCCGGGTCTCAGTGACCTTTTGAATGAAATGATGCCACGGGACCGGCATTTTAAGCGTAAGAGACACGAATGTGGTATTGCATTGAAGCGACGAAAGCTTCCTGTCCCAAAGGATGCTTGATAGCTACTTTTAAATGGGGCGACATGAAAGGTTAGTTTTCTCGCCGGAAGTTGTCGAGACCAACACAACTTCTAGTAAGAATGAAACTGCACCAAGGGCCCGGCGCCACTCCTTTGAAGGAAGTGCGGCTATGCCGAATTGCAGGTGGTCTATCCCAACTTATGGATTGTGTCCGGATCTAGCAGTGTTTGTCACCGCCGCCCATCAAAACCTCGCGTGGAATTGCAGTCCGCCTATTATGGGATCCAATATCGTGGCAGTCTATCCTCGCGTTCCGGATACTTCCGACTAATCCAGATGGTCGAAAAGTGGTTGGTTTTGACATCCAATCTCGTGTTCATTGGTGGACCGTATGACACTTGTCGAAGCGAGTGCCGTGTTGGTTTTCCGCATTATCACGTGAAGCGAAGTTTATCGCTTCGACTTCTTGTGGAAAGTTTTGACTTCCGTGCTCGCCGGTGGGGTTCGCTATCGCCCTCACTTGGCGATCGAGTTTCTTGTGTCCGGGCGCTGAGTCTGCCGGACTGTTTAAAACCCAACAATTTCGTTGGTATGGTTTGCAGCCTTCCGGAGGTATCGTGGATTTGACATATCCGATCATTTAAATTTGATAGCTCATCTCTGTTGTCCTTAAGAGGCCGTGGTTTTCTTGTTTGACGCTGAAGTGAATCCGGCGTTGACCGCTGTGTCTTTGGGCTTTTTTCTTTATTCCGCGCTGATCTTTCTCTCGGCCGTGACTTTCCGCTTTCCATCTCCCGATCTCGGATGTACTGGTTGCTGGTGCTGCATCTTGCTAGCCAGTTGTCTTCTCCCGCGCAAAGCGCCATGAGGCTTGTTACCGCCCATTGTTCTTGGCTTCTTGGCCGAGGTGTCTCGCGAGCCATTCGCCTCGGACGCTGTGTTTAAAAGCTGCTAAGGCTTCCGCCGGACAGTCGACTATTTGGTTCTTTTTGGTGAGGAACCTGTTCCAGACTTCAGCGCTGACTCTCCGGCTGTTGGGTTATATGACTTAGATCGTCAGATCCGGAGGGCGGACATAAGTCCCTTGAAAATTTGCTCAACGCGGCCCTCAAGCTCTTCCCAACTTCCAATAGTGTTTTCTAGGAGGCTTTTTGAGCCAGTGCCGAGCTGGCCCTTTGAGCTTGAGGGTAGGTATTTTATGGCGAGATCATCTCCTCTAGCCATGTGTATGTGTAGTATGTAATCTTCTATCCAGCACTGGGTCTCATAGCCGTCAGATGCCTCTATGTTCATGGGTTTGAACCCCGCTGGAAATTCATGATCCAGCACCTCGTCGGTAAACATATGGTGTGCGCCTCCAGATTTGGGTGTGCCGCTGTCTTTGAACACTTGTTGTGTTGTGTTACTCGGGCCTCTTTTTGGCCCGTAGATGGACCTAGTTGGGCCGTCTGCTTTTCCTGTGATTATAATTCGCTTGTGTGCGCCCCGCTTGTCGCTGGCCTGTCATCTGTTGCCTATCCGCCGGTGGCCTCTTTTATTTTTTGACCGTGAAGGCTCTATGGCTTCCTCACAAATTTCGGCAGCAAATTGCGCTCGGTAGCTTCTTGTTTGATGGCCATTTCCATATTTGTTCGCAGTCTTGAATACTTTGCTCCACTTCATTCTGAGCGTGTCTTCGCTGTTTTGAGCTTCTGCCGCTTTCTTCAAACTTCTTTGCAGTGGCGACGCAGTTTTTGTGTATGTTCTTATGCTCGTGTTGTGTCCGGATCGCTGATTGCTCCGCCAAGGGGTTGATTATCCGCCTGCCTTGTTCGTCAGTCCGCTGGTTTGCTCCTCGCTCTATCGCTGGGTCGCTAGGAAGGCAGCTTTGATCGAGGCGGACTTAGGGCGGCGCTTCACGCCGCCGCTTTTGGTTGTTTATCGGCGGATTATCCTCTCGCCGCTGCCCCGTTGTTCCTCGTTATTGCTTCCTTTGGGGTGTCCACCATGCATATGTAGTATGACGAGGTGGTCTTCCGTGGTCCTCGTAGGCACCGGTTCTTGGTAGTCTCCGCATCGCCGTCTGCACTGCCGATGTCTTCGGAGTCGAGTCGAGCACGCCGTTAAATCATCGACGGTGGCTACGGGCGGGTGGTGGTGGGCTCAATTTCTTCGCGTCTGCTGCTCCCAACCATCCTCGCCATAGTTCGCCAGGCTCTCCGGATAGCGAGAGACGCCTTCAGTGAATTTATGATATCACCGGCGGCGAGTGGTGAAAGATGTCCGCAGCGGTGAATTCCATGATCGGCGCCCAATCGGATTCGGACCGGCAGGGCGCAGGAGGTCCGAGTCCGCAGAGAGTCCGCGCCGGAGTCATGGGCTTTATGCGGACAAGGTGTTCGCCCATCGCCAGAGAAGTTGCAGCTCCCGAGGCAGTGTCCAGCCATCCGCCCTCGATCCGAGCGATCGGCTCCGACTATGGGTCGGAGCGATTCGTGCAGCCTCCAAGGTGCTATCCGCGGCAGAGTTAGGTCATGCCCATCGTGACAGCGCTGCACGCCGCCAGGGCTCGGATCCATCGAAGATCAAGTCCCCACGGATATCGGCCGTGAAGTTTAGGGTTTCCAAACCTGACCTGACGGCCAGGGGCGAAGCTGATCTTTCCAGATGGCCAAGTGAGTTGGCCCGCAGGCAAAGCCGCCAATACGAAGATCTGTCCGGGAGAAAAGTCTCACCCAGATCGCGCCATTGTCGATTGAAGAGGACATCACGCCTATCGGTGACGACATAGAGGAACTCTCAATGAAAGCACCAATGTCGGTGTCAAACCGCGGATCTCGGTAGGGGGTCCCAATCTGCGCGCCTAGGCGGATGGTAACAGGAGACAAGGACACGATGTTTTACCCAGGTTCGGGCCCTCTTGATGGAGGTAAAACCCACGCCCCGCTTGATTGATATTGATATTTTGATGTTTACAAGAGTGGATCTACCACGAGATCAAGGAGGCTAAACCCTAGAAGCTAGCCTACGGTATGATTGTAAGGGTTGTTGTTCTTCGAGTCCCATTTAACTAGAGCCATCCGGTTTATATAGACACCGGAGAGGGCTAGGGTTACATAGAGTCGGTTACAATGGTAGGAGATCTACATATCCAGATCGCCAAGCTTGCCTTCCACGCCAAGGAAAGTCACATCCGGACACGGGCTAAGTCTTCAATCTTGTATCTTCATAGTCTTGGAGTCCGTCGATGATGATAGTCCGGCCAATGATAGTTCGGCTGATGATGGTAGTCCGGCTATCCGGACAACCCCTAATCCAGGACTCCCTCATCTGGGTTAATAGGTTAGTCCCAAATATAATATAAAAGTGTAAAATAAAGCCCATAAACATCCAAAACAGATAATATAATAGCATGGAACAATCAAAAATTATAGATACGTTGGAGACGTATCAATGCCCGCAAGGAAAATGGAGTAGGCTGGCCCCAGCACCAAAAAGATGAGGCTCCCGCCAACGGCAACGCCGATTGTAGATCCCACACCCGGCAGCGTGGGGAGAAGCGGGCGAGCCCCCCCCCCCCCAACCGGATCTGAGGAACCCATAGAATCTCCGTTGGACCACATCAGCGATCTCCCGGACGACATCCTTGTTGAGATAATCTCGCTTCTCCCCACCAAGGATTGATGCCACACACAAGTCCTCTCAACTCGGTGGCGAGACTCTATGGCGATCATACCCCACAATCTCGATTGTCGCCGACATCTGTCCTTCTTGAATTTCATATCCTGAGCCATCGCTCCTTTCACCAAAGGGGCCCTGCTCAACGCCTCGTGATCCTAACATGCTACCTGCTGTCCATACCTCGGACGGTGGAGGCTTACGACATCTCCTGAATTCAAAAACTCCAGCAGTTTGAGTTCTACCATTACCATGAAAGTTTCATACCACAAACCTAACACCAAGAATTTGTGCCCACACCACCTTTGTCCATCTCGTGGTTTTCCTCCTCTCCACACCACCACCTTTGCTCGCTGCCATCTACCGCACGATCTGGTACAAATGCTTCGACTCCCACCGCTAAAAAACGCTCGCTTGTGGTGGTTTATCTGTTGGAGGCTTCATCAAGACAAGATCATCCACTCCAGCTTGCCCTGCCCTCGAGCGCTTGCTATTGTTTTGGGAATAGAAATCTTTATCGCTTGTCTCCAAATAAAGTTGCCTCACCTTAAAAGCATTGGAATTTGTTTTGAGGACAGTAGCTCATCATCCAAGATGCCCTTCACTTCAAAGGTTGCTCCTTGATGATTGTTATAAACCTTCGCAAATAACTATCGTTCGCGCCAAGCCGGAGACCTTGGGTGTAATTAGTGATCCGCTTGATGATCACAGAAGTTGGTGTTTGGCCTCACCTTTTCGTGTACCGTGATATTATCGCTCACACCTTTGTAATCATAAGATGCATTTTCATTTGTGCGCATAAGTTTTATATCATCTTTGAGTACACTTTGGGTACTAATATTATGTTATATACTCAATGAAGAGTCCGTCCATGGATAGCCTATCAATGATGTTGATTCTCGCCGGCCCCGGAACGGGGTTCCTGACTTGCTCGCTCATGCCCATGGCGTGTTCTCCACCAGCGCCCCAGATGGCCCATCTTCACCAAAGAACACTCAAGACCCTCGCGAGGGGCCAAGCCTCGTGAGGAGGATGACACAAGACCTCCTCAGGAGCGACCTCACCAGGCTGGCTCACGAGGGGCGGAGACATCAAGGCAAGGGACACCTCGCGAGGTTCCTGTGACGCAAGCCATGCCGACTAGAGCTGTAAAGGGCGCCAGACGGGCGACAGCGCGCGCAGTGTCCTCGTTTCCTCTTTGGTGCTAAAGGAGCAAGCACAAAGCAGGAGTCCCGAGGCATCGTGCAAAGGTTTCATATCGGTGCAACAAGACCAAGACCAGCAGGACGGCAAGACGGAGGTCACTGTGGAGCCCAAGACGGCGCCACCACCGTGAGCCTTTGGCAAAGTGCGAAGACCACCTTTTAGTCGATAGCTTGTACTAGTTGTCTCCCTTGAATTTGGCCATTGTTGGCCCCTTCCCGCCAATATTTGGGAAGAGGACCAGGCCTCTATAATTAGGACTAGAAACCACAAGACGAGAAGGGATTCAGATCATCCTCACCCACACACTCCAACGGATTCAGATCATCCTCACCCACACATTACTCAAGCACAAGAACACCTCTCCTCAGAGGCTGTTCTTCCACTATACTGTTCATCCTCACCGAGAGGCAATCCACCACACCACACCGAGTAGGGTATTACACCACAACGGTGGGTCCGAACCAGATAAATCTCGTGGTCTCTTGTGTTGTGGGTTCTGCCGAGCTAGGCTTTGACATCGCGGTGAGGCCGAGGGCGTGGTTTAATAGGGAGAGATCTTCGTAGCACCCCAAGTGTTCGAACCTCAAGGGTTTTGCCGAACCCAAAATCCAACATTTGGCACGCCTGTAGGTGCGCCAGAGCTTTTTCGCCGATCTCGCTTCGCCACCACCGCGCCGCCCCATGGCAGGCGCCGCGCCTGCCCGGATGATCGGTGCCGCGGGGCTGGGGCTCGAGTTTGGCCCCGCCACGGCAGGTGCGGTGGCCGCTAAGTTCAAGCCGGATATGCCACCATGCTACGACAGCAACGCGGACCTGATGGCTTTCCGCAGCGCATTTAGTAGGCCTCCTTAAGGTCGGGGCGACGACAAGGTCATGGCTAATCGGCTTCCCATGGCCCTCACTAGTGTGTCGTGGCGCCTGGCTGCTCAACCTCCCCGGATCCACGGTGGCATCTTGGGAGGAGCTGCAGCCTTCTTCATCACACCAGCACCGTACCCTCGCCGCTATGCCCTCCTCGGCAGCTCGCAGCGCCGCGGACCGCCACGCCAAGTCGTTTTTCCGCCAGACAGGTGCCACCTCCATGCGCAGGGGTTTCGGTTGGGCGGCGCCTAAGGCCGACCTAACCGCCGACTCGAGGGATCACCCTGTCACCATTGTCGGCTTGGGCATGCTCCCAATGCTCGCGACGCCCACCATCTCAGAAGCGAGCCATCACCGAGACTTCATCGACGGGCGGCGCCGCCTCAACATGCTCTCTGTGGAAGCTTTTAGCCTTCTTCACGCATTTCACTCAAGCTGCTTCGCCTTAGAAAGCTTTTCTCTCGAGTCGGCGGCAGATCCGCTTGCCCATGACCTTCGCACTCATGATAACTACCGCACCGAGCTGATCAACTTCGACATCGCCTCAGATCGCCTCCCGTGATAACGCCATTCTCTGCACCGCTCTAGCTCAGTTCATGGCGGCGACCCATCCGCCTCCAACCTCATGAAGATGCTCGGGAGCAAGGACGCCCTCACCGTAGTAGGAGATACCAAGGAGGCCTGTGGCACTCAATCTTTCCTCAAGACTGCTGTAACGGCGAACCGCCAACGCGACACCTCCGAATTAAGGAAGCCGCACCAAACAAGAAGAAGCAGTTGTTCACTCAAGACCGGGGAAACCAAGCAGGTGCCGGCCAAGAAGATGTGTCCTCGGGGCCACTCTTCACCATAGGTGCCAACCTCGACCCCGATCAAGAGGAGGCACTGGTGAAGTTCTTGCGCGCAAACACGAAAGTATTCCCCTGGGAGCCCGATCAGCTGGTAGGGGTTCCAAGAGGAGTGATTGAGCACCACTTGAAGGTGTGCCCCAATGTACGCCCTGTGAAGCAGAGGGCATGGCGGCAGTCCACGGAGAAGCAGTCCTTCATCGCCCAAGAAACCCGCAAGCTGGAGGCAGCAGTGTCATTCGCGAGGTCCCAGATTTCAATGGTTGGCAAACCCAATAAGCAGCTCCAATAAAGGAGGAAAGGAGCGCATGTGTGTCGACTTCACCAACCTCAACAAGGCCTGCCCTCAATATCCATTCCCGCTTCATCGTGATCGACCAGATCATTGACTCCAATCGCCGAGTGTGACCTGTCAGGTTTCCTAAATGTGTTTTCAGGCTACCACCGATCAAGATGGCGGTAGAAGATGTCGAGAAGACAGCCTTCCTGACCCCATGCAGGGTATACTGCTACACTTGCATGCCGCTCGGGTCAGTAACGCGGGCGCCGCCTTCAAACGGTTGATGCACATTGCCCTGGTCGGCAGCTCGAGGAACATCAAGCCTACGCCGACGACATTGTGGTGAAGTCTCGGAGGCGAAGTGTTGGGGAACGCTGCAGAAAACAAAAATTTCCTACGGTTTCACCAAGATCCATCTATGAGTTCATCTAGCAATGAGTGATCGGAGTGCATCTACATACCTTGTAGATCGCGAATGAAGCGCTCAAGAGAACGGGGTTGAGGGAGTCGCTCGCCGTGATCCAAATCACCGGAGATCCTAGCGCCAACGGACGGCACCTCCACGCTCAACACACGACGGTCAGCGTGACGCCTCCTCCGCCTTGATCCAGCAAGGGGAAGGAGATGTTGATGAAGATCCAAAGAAGACGACGGCGTGGTGGTGGATGCAGCCACTGCAGCAGGCTTCGCCGAGCTTCATGAGAGGGAGAGGTGTAGCAGGGAGAGGGAAGCGCCAAGATGCAAGGTGCGGCTGCCCTCCCTCCCCCCTTTATATATATAGGCCCCAAGGGAGGGCGCCGGCCCCTCTAGAACCCATCTAGATGGGGGGGCGGCCAAGGGGGAGGCTTGCCCCAAGGCAGTGGGCGCTTCACCCTAGGGTTTCCAACCCTAGGCGGGGCCTGGTGGCGCACCAGCCCACCAGGGGCTGGTTCCTCCCACTTCAGCCCACGGGCCCGCCGATAGGTGGCTCCCACCCGATGGACCTCGACCTTCCGTGGTCCCAGACAATACCAGAACCCCAAATTCTCCCGATGGTCAAATAGCACTTCCTATATATAATTCTTTACCTCCAACCATTCCGAACTCCTCGTGACGTCCGGGATCTCATCCGGACTCAACAACATTCGGTTTGCTGCATACTCATATTCATACAACCCTAGCGCCACCGAACCTTAAGTGTGTAGACCTTTACGGTTCGGGAGACATGCACATGACCGAGACGACTTTCGCAATAACCAACAGCGGATCTGATACCCATGTTGGCTCCTACATGCTCCTCGATGATCTCATCGATGAACCACGGCGTCGAGGATTCAAGCAACCCCGTGATACAATTCCCTTTGTCAATCGGTATGTTACTTGCCCGAGATTCGATCGCGGTATCCCAATACCTCGCTCAATCTTGTTACCGCAAGTCACTTTACTCGCATCAGAATGTATGATCCCGTGACCAACCACTTGGTCACTTTGAGCTCATTATGATGATGCATACCCGAAAGTGGGCCCAGCGATACCTCTCCGTAACACGGAGTGACAAATCCCAGCCTCGATCCGTGTCAACCCAACAGACACTTTCGAGATACCGTAGTGCACCTTTATAGTCACCCAGCCACGCCAGGACGCTTGGTACACCCAAAGCACTCCTACGGTATCCGGAGTTACACGATCTCATGGTCTAAGGAAGAGATACTTGACATTGAAAAGCTCTAGCAAAACGAACTACACGATCTTGTGCTATGCTTAGGATTGTCTTGTCCATCACATCATTCTCCTAATGATGTGATCCCGCTATCAATGACATCCAATGTCCATAGTCGAAACCATGACTATCTATTGATCAACGAGCTAGTCAACTAGAGGCTCACTAGGGACATGTTGTGGTCTAAGTATTCACACGCGTATTACGATTTCCTGATAATACAATTATAGCATGAATAAAAGACAATTATCATGAACAAGGAAATATAATAATAATCCTTTTATTATTGCCTCTAGGTATATTTCCAACAGTCTCCCACTTGCACTAGAGTCAATAATCTAGTTACATTGTGATGAATCGAACACCAATAGAGTTCTCGTGTTGATCATGTTTTGCTCATGGAAGAGGTTTAGTCAACGGATCTCATATTCAGATATGTATGCACTTTGTAAATTTCTATGTCTCCATCTTGAACATTTTCATGAATGGAGTTGAAGCGACACTTGATGTGCTCGGTCTTCTTGTGAAACCTGGGCCCTTGGCAAGTGCAATAGCTCCAAAGGTTGTCACGTAAGAGTTTGATTGGCCCCGACGCATTGGATATGACTCCTAGGTCGGTGATGAACTCCTTCACCAAATTGCTTCATGCGCTGCCTCCGAGGCTGCCATGTACTCCGCTTCACACGTAGATCCCGCCACGACGCTTCGCTTGCACTGCACCAGCCATCGCCCACCATTCAACATATACACGATCCGGTTTGTGACTTAGAGTCATCCACATCTGTGTCGGGTTAGCGCCGATTTAAACCCTTTACGACGCAGCTCTTTGTCACCTCCATAAACGAGAAACATGTCCTTAGTCCTTTTCAGTACTTCAGGATATTCTTGACCGCTGTCCAAAGGTTCCTTGCTGGGATTACTTTTGGTACCTTCCTACCAGACTTACGGCAAGGTTTACATCAGGTCCGTACACAAAGATGGCATACATAATAGAACCTATGGTTGATGCATAGGGATGACACTCATCTCTTCTATATCTTCCGCCGTGGTCGACATTGAGCCGAGCTCAATTTCACACCTTGTAATACAGTGCAAGAACCCTTTCTTGGACTGATCCATTTTGAACTTCTTCAATATCTTATCAAGGTATGTGCTTTGTGAAAGACCTATGAGGCGCCTCGATCTCTCCAATGTCCTTCATTGAAAAACTTTTATTCAAGTAGGCCTTAATGTTGTCCAAGAGTTCTATATCATTTCCCATCAAAAGTATGTCATCTACATATAATATGAGAAATGCTATGAGCTCCCACTCACTTTCTTGTAAACGCAGGCTTCTCCATAAGTCTCAAGATAAACCCAAACGCTTTGATCATCTCATCAAAGCGTAATGTTCCAACTCCGAGATGCTTGCACCAGCCCATAAATGGATCGCTGGAGCTTGCATACCTTGTTAGAATTTTAGGGTCGCATAAAACCTTCCGTTGCATCATATACAGCTTCTTCCTTAAGATAGCCATTAAGGAATGCCGCTTTTGACGCCCATTTGCCATATCTCATAATCATAGTATGCGCAATTGCTAACATGATTTGGACGGACTTCAGCTTTGCTACGGAGAGAAAGTCTCATCGTAGTCAATTCCTTGAACTTGCCGATAACCTTTAGCAACAAGTCGAGCTTTATAGATGGTAACATTACCATACGCCTCCGCCTTCTTCTTAAAGATCCTTTTGTTTTCTATCGCCGATCATCGGCAAGTCTGTCAAAGTCCATACTTTGTTTTCATACATGGATCCTATCTCGGATTGCATGGCTTCAAGCCATTTGTTGGAATCGGGCCCGCCATTGCTTCTTCATAGTTCAAGGTTCACCGTTGTTCAACAACATGATTTCCGTGACACGGTTGCCATACCACTGTGTGGAACGGTCCTTGTGGACCCACGGTTCAAGAGCAACTTGATCCAAGTACCTTGATCATCATCATTAATTTCCTCTCCGCTGTAGGCATCACAGAACATTTTCCGAGCTGCACTACTTTCCGTTCAAGAGGTAGTACTTCGTCGAGTTCTACTTTCCTCCCACTTACTCCTTTCGAGAGAAACTTTTTCAAGAAAGGATCCGCTTGGCAACAAAGATCTTGCCTTCGATCTAAGGTAGAAGGTATACCCAATGGTTTCCTTAGGGTATCCTATGAAGACGAATTTTTCCGACTTGGGTTCGAGCTTTTCGTTGAAGTTTCTTGACATAAGCATCGATCCCCAATCTTTTAGAAACGACAGCTTAGGTTTCTTCCCAAACCATAATTCATACGGTGTCGCCTCAACGGATTTAGACGGTGCCCTATTTAAAGTGAATGTAGCTGTCTCTAGAGCGATCCCCAAAATGATAGCGGTAAGTCAAGAAGAGACATCATAGATCGCACCATTTCCAATAGAGTGCGACACGACGCTCGACACACCGTTACGCTTACTTGAGGTGTTCCAGCGGCGTGAGTTGTGAAACGATTCCACATTTCCTTAAGTGTACCAAATTCGTGACTTAAATATTCTCCTCCACGATCTGATCAGAAGAACTTTATTTTTCGTCACGCTGATTCTCTACCTCATTCTGAAATTCCTTGAACTTTTCAAAGGTCTCGACTTTGTGTTTCACCAAGTAGACATACCCATATCTACTCAAGTCATCAGTGAGAGGGGAACATAATGATATCCTCTCATGAGCCTCAACGGTCATTGATCATTGTTACGCTTAATATGCTACCCTATCCAAAAGGAACTCAAGGCCCCACCAAGGATAGACCCAAGATATTGAAACGCTTTTGCAAGGTGGATATCATTACATCAACATTACATAACAGGTAGGATACATACATAAGGCACAAATGCCACAAGAATACATCAACATCATATACAAGATCAACATCCGACTATGGATGAAACATAAACAAAAACTCAAACGACATCCACCTCGCTAGCCCAGTGCCGCCGACCGAACCTATCCCCGATCAAGAAGCGTAATAAGAACTCCAAAACAAGCAAGTATAGCTCTCGCCATGATCATCGCAAACCTGTACCTGCAACTGGTGGTGTAGTAATCAGAGCCACGAGGACTCAAGAATCCCATTACCATGGGTATCAAGACTAGCAAAGCTAAAGGGAAAGGAAGGTAAAGTGGTGAGGTTGCAGAGCGACTAAGCCTCGTATGGTGGCTAACATACGCAAATGAGAGCGAGAAGAGAAACAAAGGAACGGACGTCAACTTGCAATGATCAAGAAGTGATCCTGAACTCCTACTTACGCCGACATAACCTGTAAACCGTGTTGTCCTCTCGATCAACCCCAAAAGAGACACTCACGGTTACGCATTACACGGTTGGTGTATTTTAGAAGAGTTTGCTTCAAGTTTACTACAACCGATATTAACAAATTCCCATCTCCCACATAACCGCAGGCACGGCTCTCAAAGTTTATACCCCGCAGGGTGTCCCAACTTAGCCCATGATAAGCTCTCGTCAACTAAGGATATTCTTCTCCCGAAGACCCGATCAGTCTCGAATCCTGCCACAAGACATTTCGACAAGAATAAACAAGACCAGCAAGCCACCCGATGTGCCGACAAACCCTGATAGGAGCTGCACATATCTCGGTCTCTGTGGCACACAGATTGTCCAAACTTCCGATAGGCGAACCCAGAGTTGCCCCCGTGGCACACCGGCGGTCGACGGTTTGGACCAGCACTCACGACGAGCACCGCCTGTGGGGGGTAAATAAGATGAGCCTTGGGATCCGGAAACCCAAGGGAAAAAGGGCTAGGTGAGGCAAATGGTAAAACCAATGTTGGGCCTTGCTGGAGGAGTCTTATTCAAAGCGAACTGTCAAGGGGTCCCATAAATCACCCGACCGCATTAGGGACGCAAAATCGGGAACATAATACCGATATGACGGAAAACTAGGGCGGCAAGAGGAACAAAACACTGTGCATAAGGCCGAGCCTTCCACCCTTTACCAAGTATATAGGTGCATTAATTAAATAAGATATATTGTGATATCCCAACAAGTAAACATGTTCCAACAAGGAACAACATCTCCATGTTCCAACAAGGAACAAACTTCATCTTCACCTGCAACTAACAACGCTGTAAGAGGGGCTGAGCAAAGCGGTAACATAGCCAAACAACGGTTTGCATAGGAAAGGTGTCAAAGGTTAGAGGCTGACATGGCAATTTGGGATGGCTTGATAAACAGTAATAGGTAGCGCAAGATAGCGATAGAACGAAGCAACTAGCATAGCAATGATAGTAGTGAGATCCAGGGTAGCGGTCATCTTGCCTGAAATCCCGCAAGGAAGAAGAACGAGTCCATGAAGAAGACAAACGGATGAAGCCGAACCAAGCGTAGACGAACGAATCCTCACGATCTCAACGAAACAGGAACTAACAAGAAGAAGCACACAACAAGGTAAACAAACCACACATGACCAAGACATGATGCACAACAAGCATGATGCATGACAAGGCTACATGGAGCTACTCATGGCAAGAGATGATGCAAACAAGAGCAACACATCAAGGCAAGTTTAAATGAGGTCGGGAACAACATATAACAATTCCGGTAAGTCCTCATATGCAAATTTCGAAATTGGTCCAGATCTGAATAAACCTTATGTTCAAGTTGTTAAACAGCAAGTTAAGATGCACCACGATGATCTACATGAAATTCTAGTCAAGTTACATATAAAGTTCATTAATTTCGGAGCTACGGCCTAGAAGATATGAGCAAAACAAGTTAAACATGGCATTGATGCAAAATGCATACAAACATCAAGCAAACACCTCAAAACAAGGATGCAACATGATAATATGAAGCTACATGCAATTCTAAGCAAGTTTCATATAGAGCACACTCAAAACGGAGCAACGGTTCAACACATACACACAATACAAGTCATAACAACAACTCGTCCATAACAAAGAACTAGGCATATTGTAAGCACTAAGGCAACATGCTACAGCATCTCAACGTAATAACAAAAGGCATGGGCATGAAGTACAGGTAAAGCATTACAAAACATGAACACTGAGCTATCTCCAGAAATCACTAGAACATGCTCAAACACACATGGCAAGATTGCAAATAATAACAGCTTTCAGACTTATCAGAAATAACATCAAAGTTGCAATGTTTAGAGCTATCAAACAACATCTTACAGGAACTTATCATGGCAAACAAAGGCATGGCATGACACTACTAAATGCATAGAACAAAAGACCCTTACTGATCATAAGCCAAAAGGATCAAGATATGATGGCACCCATGTAAACATGGTGTTATATGATGATTCATACATGGCAGAACAACAATAGTAGGCATGTTGGTGAGCTTGAACCACTCACCACAGAGCAATACATGGCATGGAAAGGCACCCAACAGTAATAAGACAAGGCATAGAAGCTATACATGGCAAGAACAACCTCATAGCATACACGGATCAACTACAACAACCTTGGCAAAATTGAATAACATGTAAACAACCTGCCAGGAAACATTTTATAGCAAAAGTAGAGCTCGATTGACTCCATAATTGCAAACAAGTGCATGGATGGATAGAGAATAACCATATGTTCAAACATCCTTATGAAGTATCTCAAAATAAGCATGGATCTCTCTAGCATCAAGTTTACATGGCATAAAAATATCGCAGTAATAGGCTGAAATCAGCAACATCATGAAGTCTAGTTTGCATGCTTGTGCTAGTCACCACAGAGATCACAAAAATACATGGCATACACCCTGTAAAGATGGCATGGCATATTACAAAACACATGTAGGACTCAAGTTCATAGGGTGCACACATCAATCATGCCAAAATGACAAAAGTGCATGTTCGATAAGAATCAAACTAACATCACATAGCCCTCTTCTAACAGCATTTCGGCATCAAGATGAGCTCAAATGTAAATGATGCAATGAGATGAAATGATGTACTGCCGAGGCGAACAATTTGACATATTACACGCACTAAACGGAGCAATATGCGAGAGTTATGGCATGATGAATATGGCATGATAATGTTACGATCTCGTGGACTTAGACGAAAATCACCTCTCGGTCAAACCGATCTCGGGTCCCGGGACGAGATGGTGCAGCAGGACGCTTGGTTGGTGGATCTAGGGCATTCCGGGACAGGGCGGTGTGACCGGGCGACGATGTCGGTGCCGGGCGACGGAGGAGCTCCGCTTAGCCGGGCGGAGGGCGGAGGAGGCCGGCGAGGCGGATCCGCCGGTCCCATCCTGGATCCGGCCGGGACGGCGGGACGGGCGCGCGGGCGGCGCTGGCCGGGGCGGCCGGGCGGCCAGGGCGAGGCGGTTTCATGGCGCCCGGGCGAGGGGCCGGCGACCTGGGCCGGACGGCGGAGGCGAGGAGGAGGCGTCAGGCTGGTCGCGGGTGGCGGGGCCACGCCGGCGAGGAGGCGACAGTGGTTGAAGGCGGCGGCGGAAGTTCCGGCGACGGGCGAGGCGGCGCCAAGGGAGCGAGGCGGGCGCTGTCATGGAGGTTCGCCGGGCGCGCGGGCGGGCAAAGGGCGGCCGGAGCGGCTGAACGGGCAAGGGGAGGTTGGCCCGAGCGGGCTGGGCGGCGGCGCGGGCGGCTGTGGCGCCACGTGAGGTCCCAGATTCATCGGGACGGCGGCGCTGGACGTGTCCGCGGGACGGACACGTCCGCGGCGGAGAAGGAAAAACTAGGGTTTCGGGGAAATTGATCCGCGAATTTCGGGAGGGGGCTATTTATAGATTCGGGAGCTAGAGAGTCCAAATGAGGAGCGAGCTGCCACGCGATCGTGATCGAACGACCGAGAGCATGGAGGGAGTTTGCTGGGTTTTGGGCCACTTTGGAAGGGTGTTGGGCTGCAAGGAGAAGGAGGCTTTACTTGCCATCTTGCTAACTGCTGAGTATCAAACGACCTCCAAATGATCCGAAACTTGACAGCGGGTTCATCGGTGCTATAGCAAGGCCGCTTGACAAACCTCGTCCATTCCGAGACCGCTTAACACCCGCACATGAAAAGAGGCAAAGGGGCGCCGGAGACATAGGAGTGCCGGATTGCAAAACGGACAACGGGAAAATGCTCTTGATGCATGAGACGAACACGATGCAAAATGAAATGGACATGATGACATGACAAAATGCAACACGCAGACAAATGACATGGCAACGACAGCTAATAATCATGGACACCGGGCGATCGAATCCGGGTGTTACAACACCTCCACTAATAAGAGATCTCGCCCCGAGATCTTAGGACCGAGACGAAGGTAAAATGGATGAGGTGAAACAAGAACTCAAGAGAAGAAGCAAAGAATCGAGAGCACACAAGAAGAAGAGAGAAACGACGAGAATGACGAGAATCAAGGCTCACGGAATCGATAGGTTATGAACAACTCGCTCTAACCGGAGTGGTTAGAATGAGAAAAGAAACGGATAAGACTGAAAGGATTTAGGCGTAACTCGATCAACATGGAAAGAATAGAACATGAACTAGAGAGGATGGAATGACACTTGATGAACTCTTGAAGAATGAATTAAATCATGAAGAACCACCGTGAAGAACTCCGTAATAAAAGGATGATGAGATAGAAATGAAGGATGAAAGAATAAGATGAGCCTTATGATGATTTAGATGGAGGTTCCAACGAAATGGCCGAGGAAATAATTGAACTCCGAAAAGAAAAGATGAAAAGCCTTGAACTAGAATTTATTCACCAAGAACAAACTCCGAAGAAAGGGATTACTCACTTGGATGAAATAAGAATAAGATTTATTGTATGCTTATCCTTCATCAAATTAAATTGATGACAAGCAATGGATTTTTGCATACTACTTATTCTTCTTGAAAAGGATTGAGAAGTGACATATCGCAAACTTGAGAAGGTCTTCATGAACTACCGGTAGGATTGGAAAGAACGAATGAATTAATAT
Source organism: Aegilops longissima (assembly GCA_021605205.1). Taxonomy (NCBI): domain Eukaryota; kingdom Viridiplantae; phylum Streptophyta; class Magnoliopsida; order Poales; family Poaceae; genus Aegilops; species Aegilops longissima. The sequence goes on along the minus strand of JAHIAM010002071.1, from coordinate 8,109 downwards.
GATAACCAAGGAAAAGAATCTTGAACGAACCACCGTAAGAATTCGAAATGACCGATTTAAAGAGAGAATGAATCACCGGGAAGAATTAGAAGAACCAAATGCTAGAGGGGAATTAGATGCAAAAGGACGAAGAGATCATGAACTGATTAGAGAAAGCTTGAAGGAAGCACCGGGATAATTGGATATCGGTAGCTGAAATGTGAGGACAAGAATTCTTCTGGAATAAAGGCCTCCAGTGAAAAGATACGGGAAAAGAACTCCTGAAATACTCCGCATGGATGAAAAGAATTTGCACGATTGAAAACAATTCGAGAGGATAACATCGAGCTAGCACCGCGAATCTCCGGGAGAACGGACAAGATTTAAGAGAAACTCTACTGATCTTCAAAGCTGAGAAAGACAACGAAACTCCAATCAAATTGTTGAGAAACTCCGAATAATGAAAAACGAAGGATTGAGCCAACAATGAAAAGAATTTGAAATCAATCTTGAGAAGGCATGTGACTGATGAAATTCATTCTACGCCACACTTTGAAAAGAATTGGGAATAGCTCCGGAAAATTAGAAGAGACAGTAAGATCCTCGAAAAGACCCGTGGGTTAGGGCCCATCAAGAGAAAAACACCGCTGGAAAGGGATGATGAATGATAGATGATGCACCGCTCTTTCTTGATTTCAACCTCTGCTGACTTCAGCATTGAGAATACTTCAGAATAGTTTTCACCATCCCCTGCATATTGTAGATCATCACAAAGCTCTTGTAGCTCGGTGGGAGCGATCAAGGATTCTGCCAATGACCGCTTTGTCCGGAGGTTAATGTCCACCGGGACAAAGTTGTGCAACCTGCATATTTAGAGTATGTGCTCACCGACGTAACTATTTTCCTCCATCTTACAACTATAGAACTTGTCGGAGACTTCATATCTCTCGACCCGGCATGAGCTTGAAAACCATTTTCAGCTCCTCGAACATCTCAGATGTCCGTGTTGCTCAAAACGCTTTTGGAGCCCCGGTTCTAAGTCAGTAAAGCATGCCGCATCGAACAAGGGAGTAATCATCAAGACGAGACTGCCAAGCATTCATAATGTCTTGGTTCTTCGATGGGTGCTTCACCTAGCGGTGCTTCTAGGACATATTGTTTCTGGCTGCTATGAGGATGATCTCGTGTTCCGGACTCAATCCGGCTAGTTGCTGCCATCGCCTTTCAGCTTGGTTTTCTAGGAACGCTGAAGTTCATGGTGACATGAGCGCTGGCCATTTGATCTACGTGACATTTTGCAAATATTTTAGACTAATGTTCATGATAATTAAGTTCATCTAATCAAATTATTTAATGAACTCCCACCAGATTTGACATCCCTCTAGTCATCTAAGTGTTACATGATCCGAGTCGACTAGGCCGTGTCTCGATCATCACGTGAGACGGACTAGTCATCGCAGAACATCTCCATGTTGATCGTGATCTTCCATATGACTCATGTTCGACCTTTCGTCTCTTGTGTTCCGAGGCCATTTCTATACATGCTAGGCTCGCCAAGTTAACCGTAAGTGTTTTGCATGTAAAACTGTCTTACACCTGCTGTATGTGAACGTAAGGATCTATCACACCCATCATCATGTGGTGCTTCAAACCATTTAACTTTAGCAACGGTGTACGCTAGGGGGAACACTTTCTTGAAATTATTATAAGGATCATCTTATTTACTACCGCCGCTCTAAGTAAACAAGATGCATAAAACATAATAAACATCACATGCAATTATATAAAGTAGTGACATGATATGGCCAATATCATATAGCTCCTTTGATCTTCATCTTCGGGCTCCATGATCATCTTGTCACCGCATGACACCATGATCTCCATCATCGTGTTCCATGAAGTTGCTCGCCAACTATTACTTACTACTATGGCTAACACGCTTAGCAATAAAGTAAAGTAATTTACATGGCGTTGAATCAATGACACGCAGGTCATACAATAATTAAGACAACTCCTATGGTTCTGCCGTTGTCATACTCATCGACATGCAAGTCGTGATTCCTATTACAAGAACATGATCTCATACATCACAATATATCATTCATCATTCATCACAACTTCTGCCCATATCACATCACATGTCAATTGCTGCAAAAACAAGTTAGACGCCCTCCAATTGTTGTTGCATCTTTACGTGGCTGCAATTGGGTCTAGCAAGAACGCTTTCTTACCTACGAATAACCACAACGTGATTTGTCAACTTCTATTTACCCTTCATAAGGATCCTTTTCGTTTAATCCGCCCCAACTAAAGTGGAGAGACAGACACCGCTAGCCACCTTATGCAACTAGTGCATGTCACCGGTGGAACCTGTCTCACGAAGAGTAGGTGTAAGGTCGGTCCGGCCGCTTCATCCCACAATACCGCTGAAGCAAAATAAGACTAGTAGCGGCAAGAAAGTTGACAACATCTACGCCCACAACAAATTGTGTTCTACTCAGGCAAAAGAGAACTACGATAGACCTAGCTCATGATGCCACTGTTGGGGAACGCTAGTAAAACAAAATTTTCCCACGGTTTCACCAAGATCCATCTATGAGTTCATCTAGCAACGAGGATCGGAGTGCATCTACATACCTTGTAGATCGCGAGCGGAAGCGCTCAAGAGAACGGGGTTGAGGGAGTCGCTCGTCCGTGATCCAAATCACCGGAGATCCTAGCGCCAAACGGACGGCACCTCCGCTGCTCAACACACGATGGTCAGCGTGACATCTCCTCCATCTTGATCCAGCAAGGGGAAGGAGAGGTTGATGAAGATCCAGCAGCACGACGGCGTGGTGGTGGATGCAAGCCACTGCAGCAGGCTTCACGAGCTTCATGAGAGGAGAGGTGTAGCAGGGGAGAGGGAGGCGCCAGATGCAGTGGTGCGGCTGCCCTCCTCCCCCCTTTATATAGGCTCCCTGGGGGGGCCGGCCCTCTAGAACCCATCTAGATGGGGGCGGCGGCCAAGGGGGAGGCTTGCCCCCAAGCAAGCTGGGCGCTTCACCCTAGGGTTTCCAACCCTAGGCGCAGGGGGCCTGGTGGGGCACCAGCCCACCAGGCTGGTTCCTCCCACTTCAGCCCACGGGCCCTCCGGATAGGTGGCCCCACCTGGACCTCGACCCTTCCGTGGTCCCAGACAATACCCCAGAACTCCCAAATTCTCCCGATGGCCAAATAGCACTTCCTATATATAATTCTTTACCGACCATTCCGAACTCCTCGTGATGTCCGGATCTCATCCGACTCAACAACATTCGGTTTGCTGCATACTCATATTCATACAACCCTAGCGCCACCGAACCTTAAATATGTAGACCCTACGTTCGAGACACGAGACATGACCGAGACGGCTCTCGTCAATAACCAACAGCAGGATCTGGATACCCATGTTGGTCTCTACATGCTCCTCGATGATCTCATCTGATGAACCACGATGTCGAGGATTCAAGCAACCCCAGATACAATTCCCTTTGTCAATCGGTATGTTACTTGCCCGAGATTCGATCGCTTGATCCCAATACCTCGCTCAATCTTGTTACCGCAAGTCACTTTACTGCATCAGAATGTATGATCCCGTGACCAACCACTTGGTCACTTTGAGCTCATTATGATGATGCATAACCGAAAGGGCCCAGCGATACCTCTTCGTAACACGGAGTGACAAATCCTAGCCTCGATCCGTGTCAACCCAATGACACTTTCGAGATACCGTAGTGCACCTTTATAGTCACCCAGCTTACGCTAGACGCTTGGTACACCCAAAGCACTCCTACGGTATCCAGTGAGTTACACGATCTCATGGTCTAAGGAAGAGATACTTGACATTGGAAAAGCTCTAGCAAAACTAACTACACGATTTTGTGCTATGCTTAGATTGTCTTGTCCATCACATCATTCTCCTAATGATGTGATCCCGCTATCAATGACATCCAATGTCCATAGTCAGAAACCATGACTATCTATTGATCAACGAGCTAGTCAACTAGAGGCTCACTAGGGACATGTTGTGGTCTAAGTATTCACACGTATTACGATTTCCTGATAATACAATTATAGCATGAATAAAAGACAATTATCACGTAACAAGGAAATATAATAATAATCCTTTTATTGTTGCCTCTAGGGTATATTTCCAACAGCGAGAACCTTAATTCAGGACCTGGAGGAGACCTTTGAAAGCCTACGCCGGGTGGACTTGCGGCTCAACCCGGAGAAATGCGTGTTTGGTGTCCCTTCCGGAAAGCTGCTGGGTTTCTTCATGTCCCACAGGGGGATCGAGGCCAACCCAGAGAAGGTCAAGGAAATCGAAGACATGAGTCCACCACAAACCCTTAAGGAGATGCAGAAGCTTGCCGGTCACGTGACTGCATTGGGGCGCTTCATCTCCAAGCTGGGAGAACGCGCCCTACCATTCTTCAAGCTGATGAAGAAGAAGGGCCCATTCAAGTGGACCCTGAGGCCACTGCTGCTTCAAGACCTCAAGAGATACCCGACCAGCCCCCGGTGATGGTGGCGCCTCGACCTCTCGAGCCCTCGGTGTACCTTGCCGCCACTCCTTACTCCGCCAACAGAGCCTCGTGGCGGTTCAGAGGAGCGCCGGGTCAGGATGATCGCGCCAAGCCGCCCCTCACCGAAGTCGGGTAAGACCCAGAGGGCACCGCGAGGGCTGCGCGACGCCAACTATGGACCAGGCTCAAGAAGATCACAAGACTTGGGCTTATGGAAGCCCCAATGAGCGACCAAGCTTTGGGGCTTCATCATCTCAGAGGCGCCCTAACCTCCGAAGCCGTGAGCCTCGCCAATGCGCATGCCTCGCCGAGCACCCCTGTATTTGGTCAGCACGGTGTTGCGGGACGCGAGGGCACGGTACCCCATGCCTCAGAAGCTCCTGCTTGCACTCTTGGTGGCCTCGCGTAAGTTGTGGCACTACTTTCAAGGTCACCCCATCAAGGTCGTCTCGGCCTACCCGTTGGAGAGGGTGCTCAGGAGCCCCAACCCTGCCGGGAGAGTCGCTGAGTGGAACATCGAGTTGCAGGCATTTCAGTTGGAGTTCAGCACAACCAGGGTCATCAAGGGAGCCGCGCTCGCTGATTTCGTGGCAGAATGAACGGACGCCTCGGGGCATGAAGAAGGCGAGGATCGGTCCCTCTCGCCAGGGAGTGAAGCGCCAGATGGCTGGGTTATGTATTTCGACGGCGCCTTTGTGCGCCAGGGCGCGGGGGCTGGAGTACTGCTCATCTCACCCACTCAGGACAAGCTTTATTACGGCGTGCAAGTCTGCTTCCAGCAGGGCGAGAAGGTCTCCAACAACATAGCAGAGTATGAAGGCCTCATAGATGGTCTCAAGGCTGCGGTGGCCCTGGGAGTAAAGCGCCTCACCATCAAGGGCGACTCGCAGCTGCTCATCAACTTCTCCAACAAGGTATATGAGCCAAAGGATGAGCACATGGAGGCGTACCTCGTGGAGGTACGCAAGATGGAGAAGCAGTTCTTGGGCCTGGAATTGCAGCACGTGCCCCGTGGCACCAACAAAGAAACCGACGACATCGCCAGGAGAGCATCCAAGCGGCTACCCCAAGAGCCTAGCGTCTTCGAGGAGAGGCTCTTCAATCCATCGGCAACACCACCACTTTCAAGAACAGCGGTGCCTCGGGAGGAGCTCCCTCAACCACCTGCCTTGGGAGCCCCGGCCTGCGGCCCGACCTCGGGAGCGCGCTTACTCTTGGTGCTCGAGCCTCAGGAGGGGTGCTGGACCAAGGAATTCAAGGAATACCTGACGCAAGGGACGCTGCAGGAGAAGGAGGAGGATGCGGAGCGTGTGGCCCTACAGGCCACGGCATACTGCATCCAGGATGGTGAGTTATACAGGAAGCAACCAAATGAAGTTTCCCTGCATTGCATATCCAGGGTGCAGGGGAAAGAGCTGCTAGCAGACATACACGGCGGGGACTGCGGTCACCACTCGTCGTCACAGACCCTTGTTGGCAAGGTGTTTCGCAGCGGATTCTACTGTCCTACGGCACACAACGACGCGACTGAGCTGGTGAAGTCCTGTGAGGCATGTCAGTTCCACGCCAAGAAGATCCATCAGTCGGCTTAGGGCCTCAAGACCATCCCACTCTCGTGGTCGTTCGCGGTCTGGGGGCTGGATATCTTGGGCCCGTTCCCTCAAGCGCCTGGGGGTTACCGCTACCTCTACGTCGCAATCGACAAGTTCACTAAGTGCGCGGAGGTAGAAGTTGTCCGCACCATCCCGGCCGGCCCCGCGGTCAAGTTCATCAAAGGTCTTGTGAGCCGGTTTGGGGCCCCCAACCGCATCATCACTGATAACGGCTCGTAGTTCACTAACAATCTCTTCAAGACATATTGTGCTAACCTTGGAACGCAGATCTGCTACGCTTCGGTGGCGCACCCCCGGAGCAATGGTTAGGCCGAACGCGCCAACGCGGAGGTCCTGAGAGGCTTCAAGACCAGGACTTTCGAGAAGAAGCTCGAGGCCTGCGGCAGGGGCTGGCACGATGAGCTCCAGTCTATGATGTGGTCCATCCACACCACCGCCACCAAGCCAACGGGCGAGAGCCCATTCTTCTTCGCTTACGAGCAGTAGGCGTTCTCCTCACGAGGTCAAGCATGCCCGCTGGTCCTCGGCGCTTGATGAGGCGTAGCAGGACGCCATGCGGGGGATGGACCTCGTGCTGGGGGAGGAACGCCATCGTGAAGCCACGCTACGGGCGGCAAGATATTAGCACGCGCTGCAACGGTACCACTGTCGAAGCATTCGTTCCAGGCGCCTGGAACATCCAGCACCTCCGGAAGTTCTACCCATGAAGAAAGGCCCAGCGCCTGTGAAGAAGGCCCAGTGCCTGTGAAGGTCTCCGCTCGTGACACTCTCACGTAATAATGAGTGGGGATGTACACGCCCCGGAGTCTCAGGAGTGCCGCCCTCGGGCCTCTAGGGCTCCCTCCCACGTCCTAGCGGCAGCACTTAGCTCCTGTTGGGGAACATAGTAATTTCAAAAAAATCCTACGCACACACAGGATCATGGTGATGCATAACAACGAGAGGGGAGAATGTTGTCCACGTACCCTGATAGACCTAAAGCGGAAGCGTTAGCACAACGAGGTTGATGTAGTCGTACGTCTTCACGATCCGACCGATCAAGTACCGAATGTACGGCACCTTCGAGTTCAGCACACGTTCAGCTCGATGACGTCCCTCAAACTCCGATCTAGCCGAGCTTTGAGGGAGAGTTCCGTCCGCACGACGTGTGGTGACGATGATGATGTTCTACCGACGCAGGGCTTCGCCTAAGCACCGATACGATATTATCGAGGTGGACTATGGTGGAGGGGGGCACCGCACACGGCCAAGAGATCCACGGGATCAATTGTTGTGTCTAGAGGTGCCCCTGCCCCGTGATATAAAGGAGCAAGGGGGAGAGGCGGCCGCCAAGAGGAGGCGTGTTGGAGGAGTCCTACTCCCACCGGAGTAGGACTCCTCCTTCCTAGTTGGAGTAGGAGAAGGGGAAGGAGGAGGAGAGAGGAAGGGGCGCCTCCTTGTCCACCCGACTAGAGGGCGGGGGCGGCCAGCCCTGGCCGCCTCCTCTTCTCCACTAAGGCCTATCTTGGCCCATTAAACTTCGGGGTTCCAGAACCCCTGCATCTCGCAAAAATCCCGATTTCACCAAACACTTCCGATATCCAAATATAGGCTTCCAATATATCAATCTTTATGTCTCGACCATTTAGAGACTCCTCGCCATGTCCGTGATCACATCCGGACTCAACTATCTTCGTACATCAAAACACATAAACTCATAATATAATCACATCGAACTTTGAGCGCATGGACCTTACGGGTTCGAGAACTATGTAGACATGAACGAGACACGCCTCCGTCAATAACCAATAGCGGAACCTGGATGCTCATATTGGCTCCTACATATTCTACGAAGATCTTTATTGGTCAAACCACATAACAACATACGTTGTTCCCTTTGTCATCGGTATGTTACTTGCCCGAGATTCGATCGCCAGATCTCAATACCTAGTTCAATCTCGCTACGCAAGTCTCTTTACTGCTCCGTA